>CAEGAE010101487.1:0-12306 GCA_903067095.1 Girardinus metallicus | reverse complement strand
TTACTGTCTACAGAGTAGAAGAAATGTGAACTAGCTTAACAAATGACTCAAGGAGAAGAGCTGATGCTTCATTTGTGTTTCTCATCCAGGGCTCTGCTGACACTACATGTATCTTTGTCTGCATAAGTCAAAAAGATGACAGTGATTTTGGACTCTAACAAGAGTTCTGATTGGCTGAGGACATTGGTGATAATGCAGCAGTGGTAGGAGAGTAAAGTTAGGCAGATATCTCAGTTCGACAAAGGCAATTATTCTATTAGACTAAAGGATTAATCACCTGTTTTGATTTTACTAAGGCTATTCATCGTCTAAGTCTGTGACATTTTGGTTAACTTTTAATCCATTTGAATGAGTCAAGTTTATTTGTATCTTTGCACATTTCAGCAACAAGGCAGATCAAAGTGCTTTACATCATAAAAGCGTTGTATAGCAACCAATCAAATAAGTAATAAACATCGCGTTTTGTCAAATGTCCTCATCAAAATCATCAAGGAAATATACATCGAATATGTGAGCAAAGTTCCAGTTATTATTAATCAAAGGCGACACTAAACCGCAGGCCTAACAGACTGATAACCTCCCTTGACCCTCGAGCAATTAAACTGTTCAACTGGGGGTGCAGAGGAGGGCTAGCAGGAATACCTGCTGCTTTATCCTTTGCTTCCATCCTTTCTTTTTTTCTTTCCGTCCTTATTTCCTTTGCCATTTTCTGGAGATTTGTTCCAGATTTGTGGTGCACAGAAAGTCGTTTTCTGGTTTTTCATTTTTAAGCCTTTGAGATCATTTAGATTTATTATTGTTTTCAGTCAACCGTGAAGCCTGTTCCTGGTAGGAAACAGAATATGCTCAAGAAATGATAAAACAATATAAGACGAATAGCTTATTCTGAAAAAAAAAAAAAAAAAAAAAAGGGGATTTATGTGGTTTTGAAAAATCTGGAAAAGTAAGGATTTTGCTGTTGTCATTTTCGAGGTCTGGATAAGTATTGGGGAAAAAAAATAAATAAAATAAGCATGGAAAATTATATAATTTGTAGTTATTTTCTTCTGTCGTTTTCTACAGGACAAAAACACAAGAATGCTTCACAAATTCAGTGGCTTTCAATTTGATTAACAATTTAAGTGACATGCAATAATGTTGCTTCACTGGACTAAATTTAGGTCGAACTGAACCGATGCTTTTTAATCTAGTATGGCAGCCAAAGCAATAACAGCTGCTTCTTTGACTCTGTACAAATTAGATACATGCTCATAAAGATTAAAGAAGTTATTACAGAATATTACAGTCCATCCGTCCATTTTCTTACACCGTTATCCAACTCAGAGTATTATTGAAACACTGTTGATCAATTTCAGTTCAAATGCCAAATCAGTAGTGAAATGGCACCGCACTGCACACCAAAGTCCCAAGCCAATTTCCTGATGGATGGTGGAGGAAGTCCACCATCAGGACTTCCTGATGGTGGAGGAAATCCACCATCAGGAAGTCTCTTCACAATAAACCCTCCTCTATTAGTCCTCAGAGTTGTGTTGTTTCACAAACCTACAGAAGTAACTTCAGATTATAGTTCAAGCAGCTAAAAATTCATATTTTCTACTCTGGTGTCCAGAATGTAATAAAAACTCCTGAAAACGAAAATGGAAATTCAAACTAAGAAATGCTGGACATTTTAAAAATCAGTAGGAGGCCTGTTCTGTACATTTTAGTCAAATGGCTTGTTGGGAATTATTCACACCGTTCTAAATAATGAATAGAAAATCATTTATAGGCATTACAGAAACACAACCTTTTCATAACTGATGATCGGCTTTTTGCATGTTTCCACTGGTATCTTGAGGTTGGAAGGTCTCCTCACCGTATCAGATCATCACTGTGGCCAAAACATCAACTTTACTTCCAGTCAGAACGGCCAAACAGTTGAGCCACTTTTAGTTGTGTCTACCATCTTCTGCTCTTTAAGTCAAATAAGTTTAGCAAGTTTTAGATTTTGAACCTAAATGTGAGTTTGTGAAAGATAAACTTACATTAGTATGTTGTGTTAACTTTTTATTAATTTTGCCAAACCTCCAAGAGTTGAGTAAACTAGATTAGCACTTTGAAAGAAGAAAAAGACAGGAGTGGGAACTATTTCCCAGAATGCTTAGTGGCATGTTTTTGTATCCTGTGTTGCATCGTGAGTGAGATGGAAGTGTGTTACATTTATCTGACTTCTGTGTCATTAATGTAAATGTTTATTTTTAATGCAACTGACAGTTTGCAAAGCTTGATGCTGATATCCTGTTCAGACTAAATGTTTCTGAGCAGAATTCATTGTGATGTTTAGTAAAATTCATTATCAAATCTGAAATTTTATTCATGCAAACATGAAATTAAGTTATTCTAAAAGAAAATAATTAGTTATTTTAACTTAAAATTTTAAGTAAAAATAATAGAGAAATGTGTGCTCTGTAACTAGGTGAGGGCAGTTGTTTATTTTCTTGTATATTGTGAAATAATTATTTGTGTTAAATTGCAGCATCAAGTCAAAACTCACACTTCTAAATTAATGAACTTCAAAAACAATGTTTAGACAGCTTGTCTCTTGTTGTTAAATCAACTTCACAAATTTTAATTTCTGAGTTAAAACCAATATAACCAATATATTCATGTTCAAGTTAAACCACCTTCAAATGTTTTACAGTGAAGAAACATGTTGAGAAAATTGTGCTTAACTGAATATATTGTACAGAATTTCTATTGCTGACTTTTGGAGTGATTTTCAAAATAAAATACATTGATGAGCTGAAATAAAGTAGAGCATTAATATCTCAATGCCTTTCAATGCCGTCTTAACATCTTGAACCACCTAACAGAGTTAATGGGCCAACCTTCTTGAAGACACAACTTGACCTAAAATCAAGTTATAAAGTCTTATGGGGAGTGAGGTTGAATACTATAAAAGGACATTATTATGTATTTTCCAGGCATAGGGTGGCCTTTTGTAACACAATCAATTAACTACGTTACCTTCAGTTGCTATATATCAAATACGACTTAAAAGGCTCAAAATTGGGTCTCTGTTCTTTAGAAACTCATCACTTTCTGAAACTCCACCATCAGGAAGTCATCACAATAAACCCTCCTCTATTAACCCTTTAACAACGTGTTACCAGCGTTGCACTGAGAAGTCCTACAATGAGCTCAGCAGATGCTCAGTTCCTCCAGGTGTTTGCTAATTGCTTAGTCTTGAGGAGGTGAGCGTTGGAGTCGCTGCTCTGTGAGGCCGAAGCCCAGAAGCCTGGAAGCTGCAGCTCAGATGAGGACCTACCCCTCTAAGGCTAGGTCCACCCAGGCGTTTCACACAGCCAGGCGGTTGCCTTGGGAGATTAAAAGGATTTCTCAAACATGCATGAAAGAATCAAAGCAACACTCTAAGCATGTTTCTGATGAGGGAATAACATTATAGTGTGATGTAAAGCTCAGAAAAGTTGATTTCGTGTAATGCTGTCTCTGTTGCACAGCAGAAAATGATGGGCCGGGTCACTTCTGGTGTAGCGTATTTATTTAGTATAAACTGTGAACAGAAAGCACATACATAGTAGCTGCTCCTAATATCTGCTGTAAGCTGTTTTCTCGGCAATGGCGGACTTCTTTCTTCAGCCTGCGTCACCCGCTAAACACAGCAATCAAAGAGCGGCACAACAGTAAACACACATACTCACGACTGACGTCACTGTACATCCACTCCAACATGACTTTAGTTAACTGAACTCAAATAAAATACATATGTAGACAATATTTTGCGGCCCTATTACAGCCGACCAACCGAGCCCACACGAGCTCGAGCTTTTGGACTCATTACTTTAGCCTGATGCTAACTCCGGCTTCACATTCGGCTCGGCAGTTCGGTTCTATTGAAGCACCTTTTTTTCTGCCAGACGGTACTTATCAGAGGCTACTAGCATTATAATCTACATATATTATTTATGACTCAGCTAACCTATGAACAGAAAGCACAGCGGTTATACTAGCTGCTCCTAATATCTGCCGTAAACTGTTTTCTCAGCAATGGCGGACTTCTTCAGCCGCTGTGGCGCTGTGCGTCCTCTGATGGCGAAATCTATTCATCGTTAGATGTGATAGATTCTAATGCTAGTTTCTCGCTGTAAGTAATCTTTAACATAAAAAATTAAATGGGGGTCAGGGGGTTCAATTTTCATGCCTTGTTCTCCTTCATAGTGCCACGTCTCTTTAAAGTAAGCTCCAGCTTTTGACATAAGTTTATAAATAGGCATTACCAAAATGTCAAAGGTTAACAGGAAGGGTCAGTACTGTATTATTTCACAATAAACCACGACCTCCTATCCTCTCTCTGTGACAGCTGACGAATGAGAGCTGAGCTTTTATTTATCGCCTTTGAGAACTCAGAGACATGAGACAGTGAAAAAAAGAGCAGCGTTGAGGTGGTTCAGCCGGACTGCATCATGGGATCTATTAATACTGATGAGTATCATTAAGAGCCGGAGTGGGGTGAGCCGTGGGGGGTTGTTTAGCTCCCTGGCGTGCGTGGGATGGAAGGGGAGGCTGAGGAGTGTTTAGACAGCGCTCAGATGGTTTACAAACAGTACGAAGCACAGCCTCTGTCACACACTGAGCAAGCAAGGGCCCCCCACACCTCCTCCTCGCCCCCAACCCGCCGCCAGCGTCGTCTGATGAAGACAGGAAACATCTGGACGCAAAGGGAAGGAGAGGAGGAGAGGATAATAACGACAGAGCATAACAAGGGTGAATGAGGGCTGATCTGATCGGTCTCTTAAAATCTGAGACACAGCAGACTTTTACAAAGATGGGTATTTGAATCATTAACATTTCAATATGTCAAACTCTGATTTATTGGGAATAAATTAATGTTAAGGACTCATAGACGCTAACACTGTTTATGATTCGGCTGCGTTCATACGCACCCCTGGTAAAGATGCCTGAATGAAGTCTCCTTTTATTGAAGCAGCATCGTCTCTCATTGAGCCGTTTAGAAAACTCCAGTTGTTGATCTCAGTGTTTTTAATTAGGAAGGAAGAAAGTCTCTGCTTCACACTAAACTGGTGTGTTTGTTGCCAAAAGCTCAATCTCATCTGATCAAATCAAACAACTTAGAGCCTCAAAGTATGAAGACGTAATAGGGCCATTGTTTTTTACTCCTCCTTTTTTTTCCCCATCTACAATGGTCCTAACATGCTGTCGTGTGTTAATATTCAACATGTTTCCATTTTCAGTGGTAGGATAGTAAATACTTGCCCTGGCATTCCTTTTAAGCTAAGCTAATTGTTCAGTCAAATTAACCCCATCATCACAACAAAGCGCCACACAGAACGTCCAACACGTCAACAGAGATTTCAAGATTAACTCGGGAGCTAATTCTTCTGTTTCAAGCTACAAGACTTTGTCAGACTTCCTCCTTCCTGAATATAACTCAGGCCTTGAAACTTCTTGTCAAGCAACATTAACAATTCTCTGACATACTGGTGGTGAGAATAAAATAAGAACTAACTAACTAACTAACTAACTAACTTTAACGTTAGCTCTCTTTAAAGCTAAAGAAATTAAAGGAATGCTACAAAAGACCTGCAGAAAGCTTGAAGAAATTTTGATTTTGACCTCTTGGAAGGGTCTATAAATAAATTACTGCTTCAACTGTGTTTCAAAGATAGTCTCACATTTTCCTCAAACACCCTCTGCTGTGGTGGAATGATGGGAATGATGCCAAAACATGACTTAGCTGGTCTGCTGTTCCTGTTGCTGAAAAGCTAAACCGTAGTTAGCTTAGCCTTGAAAGGCTAAGCTAACTAGCCTTTCAAGGCTAGTTTTACTAAGTTATAAAACTTAGTAAAACTAGCCTTGAACTTAGTAAAAGGCTAACTTAGTAAACAATTTAGTTTTACACTAATCTGTCCTAAAACGTTATTCAGAAAGTAATTGTGTTCTTTGTGGCCTTTCTGCTTGTACAGACTTCTTTTAATATCTTGTTTTTGTAAACTATCTTCACTGTCTTTCAGTATTACAGTAAATATTTAATGTTCATATTATAAAAACATCCAGGCTGTCATAGGACGTCCTACTTGTTGTACCTGACACGTCTCTCCACATTCTGGCAGCTTAAATAGCCGCCGATCATATCATGGATCCTGTCGCTTGTTTACGTCTGTGTCTCCATCTTCAGCAGAGCCTCCTGACAGTGTGGCCGCTGGGTGGACTCTTTGTTTAATCAGCGTGTAATGGCTAACTGCTCCCACAGCTACCTCATTTGTCCAGATGTACTTTCTTGCGTTGCCAGTGGCCCCACATGTTCTCTCATCAGAGAACATCTCGAAGCCCCTGAACAATCCTACATGGCACGCAGAGATCTCAGCTGCATCCTGTTTAGGCAGTCTGAACAAGTTCACAAGGTCTCACTCTGGGCTTTTTATTGAGTCCCACTAGAGCGATCAATACGATGAAGTCACTCGGGGTCGCGTAGAGCCACAGCGCTATGACGTTCTTGGCTTTCGACCAGTGTCATCTTGAAACGTTCAGTCCGATCTCGGTCATGTTTGTGGCATCTGGTTCACTCGGTTGTTATGCTGTTCACCCCTCTGGAGAGTTTAGATGATATCATTGTAGGACACAGGAAGCATGAAGCAAGTAAAGCGGCAGAATGATCTAAAATCAACACCACTCTGTTATAACATCGTGTTATAACAATATTCCCTCATCAAAAACATACCTGGAGTGTTGCTTTGATACTTTCATGCATGTTTGAGAAATCCTTTAATCTCCACGGCAACCATTCAGCTGTGCAATGCGCCTGGGTGGACCTAGCCCCGCCTTAGAGGATGAAGCTCCTCCTCTGATCTTCCGCCTCAAAGAGCAGCCTCTCCCACGACTCCCCCATTCAGCTCCTCCAGACTAGCCAGCAGAAATTAGCAGACACCTAAAGTGGAACTGCACATAAACTGATTTAATTATACCAGATACTTTTCAGTGCAGCGCTGGTAAAAACCTTGCTGAAGGGTTAATAGAGGAGCCATGTTGTGATGACTTCCTGAAGGCGGAGTGTCAGAAAGATCAGGAGCTTCTTTTTTTTTAAAGAGACAGAAGCCCAATTTTAAGGTGTTAAATTACAAAGTCAAACTTCGTTTAAGTCATATTTGATGTAAGCAGCATTTTTACAACACAGTTACTTGACTGTGCTATAAAAATGACATGTGCCTAGAAAACACATAACACTGCCCCTTGAATCTCATTTTCCAACATCAAGTTAATGACACATTTAAGCATATTTTTTTGCATGTATTCAGTGTGTTCATTTCTAGTCACATATTAATGCGTACATAATTTGATTAACAAATAATTTCTAAGCAAAAATACCAATGTCACATTTTTTCCTTCTTTTGTGTTTTTAGTTTTAATTGTTTTTTCTGTTTTGTATATTCTTTTATGTTTTCTTTCAGCTGTGGTTTTGTCAAATATGTCATTTATTTACTTATTTATTTAGTTACTTGTTCTTATAGCTTCTGTAGCCGGACTCTGACACGTTAAACACATTTTCTGGGATCTGACACCTTGACGACTGGTTACACTCCTATTGTGATTAAATATCTTGTTTTTCTTTATGAACTGTGATGTGAGAGAGCATCACAGTCCATACTTTGCAGTCCAGATATAAAACTGTTTGTCTTTATGTTTTAATCAAACCTGTGGTCTCTCAGGAATTTATTATTATTATTTTTATTATTTAGTCTGTTGGAGTAAATTGAAATTCGTGCCTCCAGAATTTCCTAATCATCCTCTCTCCTTCCAGACATCCTGGCCGACCCTGTGGGCTATCCTCTGCAGGACCCGGACCTCCAGCTGCTCCCTTACAGCCAACAGCAGTATTTCCCTGCCAACCTGCCTTTCCCCTTCTACAGCTCCCCTCCTTCTTCCACCTCCTCACCTTCGCCTCTGGCTTCATCCTCTCAGCTCTGCCATCCTGCGTACCAGTACAGCGCTCACAGCCTGGAGGGCCCCTGCGATCAGGGCCCGGAGCCCCTGTCCTCGGGGCTGAATCAGGGGCTGGCACCCTCAGGGCTGCCTCTCGTGCGCAGGTCTCGAATGGGGTCGGGAGGAAAGGGCAAAGGCCAGGATGAGTTGTGCGTGGTGTGTGGGGATAAAGCGTCGGGGTACCACTACAACGCTCTCACCTGCGAAGGGTGCAAAGGTACTCACTCTGAGCGCTGGCTTTAAATCTGTTCATGCTTTCAAAGCTAAAGCTGGTCTGGGCTTTTACTTTAACTGCAGGTTTCTTCAGGCGCAGTGTGACTAAAAAGGCCGTGTATCACTGTAAGAGTGGTGGCGGCTGTGAGATGGACATGTACATGAGGAGGAAGTGCCAAGACTGCCGGATGAGGAAGTGCCGCGCTGTGGGAATGCTGGCGGAGTGTAAGGAAACTAATTCAACAGCTCGACATGATGGAGCGACATAAACCACTGATACTGATCCTAAAGTCAGGTTTATTTGTGTAGCACATTTCCACAACAAGACAGTTTAAAGGGCTTTACACCATAAAAGCATAGTACTGTCTAGCAATAAATATTACATTTTGCCAAATGCCATCATCAAAATAATCAAGCAATACACGTTAAACGAATTCATCAAAGTTCCAGTTATTATGAATCAAAGGCAACTCTAAACAGGTGGGTTATTAGTCTTGATTTGAAGGAACTCAGTGTTTCAGCAGTTTTGCAGTTTTCTGGAAGTTTGTTCCAGATTTGTGGTGCATAGAAGCTGAATGCTGCTTCTCCATGTTTGGTTCTGGTTCTGAGGACAAAGAGCAGAACCAGAAGACCTGAGGGGTCTGGAAGTTTGATACAACAGCCGCAGATCTTTATTTTGGTGCTAAAAATTCAGTAATCGATCAACCAACAATAGTATTTTAAAGTCTCTTCTCTGAGCTGCAGAAGCCAGTGGAAGGACTTTAGAACTGCAGTGATGTGCTCTATCTTCCTGGTTTTAGAGCACCTGGTCCTGGATCACCCTGAAGCTTCCTGTTTTTTTTTTTTAGGCAAGACACTGTTGCAGTAATCAATGCAACTAGAGATAAACACATGTATGAGTTTCTCTGTATCTTGCTTGGACATTAATCCTTTAATCCTGGAGATGTTCTTCAGGTGATAGAAGGCCGACTTTGTAACTGTCTTTATGTGGCTCTGAAGGTTCAGAGCACTGTTATTGTGCACTGTGTTATTGTACAGTGCACAATAACACAAGCGATCTAAACGTCTCCGTGTTTGGACTACGTGTTTATATTGTCGGCGTTTATCCTGCAAGGCCTCCTGACTGAAGTTCAGTGCCAATCCAAGCGACTGAGGAAAGGAGGTCGGAACAGGGGGCAGGAGGAGGAGGAGAGCACAGACGGTCGGAGAGTCAGCTCCACCTGCCGGTTACCTGCGCAGGTACCGCGGCAATATCCTGAGGCCTGTCCCCAGGCTCTGTGCTGCCGGGGACAGGCCTAGGTTTCTGAACCCCGTCATTTGTGTCCTCCCCATGCAGACTCAGCCGGCCACGTTGACCCGGGAACAGAAACACATTGTGGACAGGATGGTGGAGGCTCATCAGCAGTTCAGAGACCAGGACAGCAGCAGTTACATGGTGGGGACATGTGCAGACGTCACGTCCGCCCGGCGAGGCGGTGTGCTCATGTTGCTGTCGTGTCAGCAGGTGTTTGAGTGGCAGTGTGCTCTGGAAGGAGGCGGCCTGTTGGATGTCCCCTCCCCACAGCTGCAAAGACTGCTGCAGTTTGCCAGAACAGTGCCGGGTGAGTCGGACGGAGGTTTTTGCTCGTTTAGATGCGCAAACTTATGAATCTACAGTGCTCAAATAAAAAGGAGGGAAGGAAAAAGAGATACGATTTGAAGTTTCACAGAGACATTGTAAAGGATAAATCAATGTATGTATTTATTTTAGCACATTTTGAATTCGAAACTGTTAAAGCAAATGTCGTAAAACACGGCAAAAACACAAAATCTTGCCAAGTATTTTTGGTCTAGTTTCCAGTGTAAATATTTTAGTATGCTTGAAAGGAGACAAAACTTACTTAGAAGTAACTTTTCAGAAAGATATGGGAGCTTGTGTTAAGTCAGTAATTCATTAACAGTCTGCCAGTGGACCTGGCACTTTTTCATCAATTTTAAGGAATTACTGACTTAAGACAAGCTCCTGTATCTTGCTGAAAAGTTACCGCTAAGTTAGTTTTGTCTCTTTTCAAACATACTGAAATATTTCAAATAGAAACTACAAGACCAAAAATCCTTGGTGAGATTTTGTGTTTTTGCCGTGAACAAAACTTCTTCTTCTTCTACTTTTTTTATACCACACTGAAAACGTTAAAATAAAACCAACTAATACACATGCATTGAACGGCACAAAATATATGATGGGGAAAGATGTTAAAAGAATAATAAGACAAAAAATGAATGTAAGGTCAATATCACAGGAAGGACAAGAGAAAAAGATATTTTCTTAATTCACTTTTCTTAATCCATTACAACAAATACTGAATTTCTTCCAAGTCTTAATAAATTACGCCATACATAAATTAGTTGAAGAGATCATCCTTCTCCATGTTGAAATACTATTTATGTACTTTTATTGGTGCCCTGATCAAGAATTTCACAGGGCTTTCAAATAAATTTATGTTTTATTGTCGTAACATAATCAGAGATGAAAACCTTGCAACAGGGGCATCCAAAGTTCGGCCATTTTGTGGCCCTTGAAACTGTGAGCTTGCTGGTAAAATAAACCCAGTTCTGACCTCCGACCCAGGATTTGACCTCCTGGATTTCTCAGACCAGATGAGCCTCCTGTCTGTGTCTTCGCTGGAGGTCATGTTCCTGCTCTCTGCCCAGCAGTTCTCCAACAACCCAGCGAGCCCCACTCCAGGTAAGGAGAAAATAACACACTGAAGACTGGAAAAGAAGATGACGCGCTCAGAAATATAAAACGCACACATTCAGAAGATCTACGCGTTAAACCTGCAACTCTTGCGGTTGTGTGATCAGTGTCGCAGCTTTTCAGCGCTTCCACTTATGGCTGGCACAGAAACCTGGACCCGAAGGAAAACCTGGACATCAGGATGCCCGTCAGCTCAGGTGAGCTCATTGCATACTCTTTAATCTCCACACACCTGGACATGATAGATTCAATAATAGGACCTGCTTTCTGTTTGGACAGGATGCAATGAGGATATCCTCGGCTCGGTGCTAAACTTCCTGCACAGCATGGCAGTGCTGCGTGTGACAGAAGCTGAATACACTCTGCTTACCGCCACGGCTCTGCTCTGCTCAGGTCAGAAATGTCCAGTTAGAAAAACTCTGGCTGCAATTGTTCCGGGTAACACAAAGTCTCTGAATGAACCTCTTATTGTGTCAAATGATCTCATTTAGTTTATGCAGATCACTGTAGATTTTTTACTTTTTTTATTTGTTTTTTTTTTGTGCATCGTGTGCAGATCGAGCGTCCCTGCAGGCGGTCAGTGGCGTGGAGAAAATGCAGGAGCTGATCCTAGACCTGCTGTCCAGGGTGTGTGGGGCCCAGACCGGAGCAACAGGTCACAGAGGGCCGCAGCGTTTCGGCCGCCTGCTGGGCAGACTGACGGAGCTGCGCACCCTCCATCACAACTACCTCCTCCTGACAGGACAACAGCATGCACATTGTTGAAGACACTGACCATGTCTTCATGTGTGAAGACATGAAAAAGACCATCTCTCGGTCTTTTTGAGATCCGAGAGATGGACCTACAAATGACTTTTTGGGTTGTTTTTTTTTATCCGACTTGCCCTTTGGTCACATAGCTTCAGTGGTTTTAGATTGTTGTAAACAGTCTTTTTCAATATGTGTTGAAAACTGTTAACATAAACACTACCAGGACAGTTGGTTTAGTTGAACTGTTTTAAAGTGTTGCCTCTACATTTGTAAAAGTTTATCTATTAAATAAAAATTAAGAAAGAAAATGATGCAAATAGCCAGTTTCTGCTGACATACTCTTTCCTATAGGTTGGTGTATTGAAAACTCATGAGAATATTAGCTGATTTATTTAAAAAATATATATGTTGGCTTTCTTACTTTAGGAGCCACTTCAAGCAAGCATTCAACATGCAGAGGTGAGTGAATCTTCTTCAGTGTAGATAGAGCATCTGCGTAGCAATATCTGAGGAGCACTTTTGTCAGTTCTGTAGCTGTGGTAGATATATATATATATATATATATATATATATGTATATATATATATATACATATATATATATATATA
>CAEGAE010101484.1:0-50145 GCA_903067095.1 Girardinus metallicus | reverse complement strand
TCAATCAATCAATCAATCAATCAATCAATCAATCAATCAATCAATCAATCAATCAATCAATCAATCAATCAATCAATTAATCAATCAATCAATCAATCAATCAAGTTGATCTGTACAGCACATTTCAACAGCAAAGCAGTTCAAGCTGCTTTACATCATAAAATAAAAAGTCAAAAAGTGTAGCCAAACCAGAACTGAATTCAGTTCATTACTGGTTTGGATTCTATATAACTGGATATGAATTAGACCTTATTCCTTTAAGATCACACTGCATGTAAAGTAGAAGCACAATAATCAACTGAATTGCATGTTATCTGTAGCTATATTGCACATGTACAAATTCAAATAAGTGGCACTAAATAGTGTTTTATTTGTAGATGAAAGGTTGTTGCAAACTGACGCTTATAGAAGGCAGCTTCTTAACGCGTCATTTGAAATAATTTCCCTTGATTTGAAATGTCGATGAGAATCAAGTGTGGCAGATTGTACCAGAACCCAAACGCCTAAACAGAAACCCGTTGTTAGTAAAAACCCCCAGGATTTAAACCATCCATCTGTTGTCTATGCCTGCTTATCCATGCAGTGTCTTTCTCCAGCAGTTGTTGTGCAAGAGGCAAAGTACGCACTAGTTAGGGCACCAGTCCATCACAAGGCAACACAAAGACACTCATGGCAAACAACCACAAGGTCATACCTAGCTATAACTTTTTTTTTATCTCATAATTTGAAAACCTAGCTCAAATATTTCAGGTGTTCAGTTATGATCTTGATAGAATTCCATTTGAAGCTGTGTGAACTAAACTTTGACTTATTAGTTCTTTTCAATTGTAAACTTGCACAATAGTATTTTTAGCCAACTACAAAACAATGGTGGGCAATAGAAACAAGTACATTTTTGATGCATTAAATCTCTGTGGTAAATTTTTCAATTTTGTTGTGTGGCATAACAATCCAGAATGTACACATTTATTCTCTAACATCTAATGTAAACTCAACAATAAAGTCCTTGCTTATCCATCCATCCATTTTCATTACACCCTTGTCCCTTAGAGGGGGAAGGAGGTGCTGGTGCCCATTTCCAGCCACGTTCCGGGTGAGAGGCGGGGTCACCTGGACAGGTCACCAGTCTGTCGCAGGGCAGCACAGAGACAGACAGGACACACACACACACATAGGGACAATTTGGAGAGACCAATTAACCTGACAGTCATGTTTTAGACTGTGGGAGGAAGCTGGAGTACCCGGAGAGAACCCACGCATGCACAGGGAGAGCATGCAAACTCCGTACAGAAAGACCCTGGGCCGGGAATCGAACCCAGAACCTTCTTGCTGCAAGGCAACAGCTCTACCAACTGCGCCACTGTGCAGCCCGTCCTTGCTTATTTGCTGTCTAAATGTGAATAAGATAACTCTAAAAGCAGAGCTTTCTCTTTTTGATTATGGAGCAGGAAAATCAAAATAGTAATGCACTATTACGCTCATCCTTTCATTTCTCAATCCCCTCTGTTAATACAGTGTAGCAATAAGAACTGAGCGTAATCACAGCTCAGATTGAGTGTTTGTTTTTGTTTCTGTCTGATGGTTTTTGCACGCAGATGGAACAAGCCTCGGGCAGCGCATAGTAAACCTTCAGTCATGCTGAGAGGAGAAGTGAAGGACTAGTATTTATCTTCATTTCTTTGGGGTAGACATCACTGCACACATACTTAAACATCGGCCTCACATTAACTAAATGATGGCTCCTTTTAAAGCTGAGGGCTTTTCCAACCTCGACCCTGTAGTAAAAACCCTCTGCCGACGTGCTCCTGCTGGAGTGTTTCAGACTCCATCACTGCTGCAAGCTAAACAAGGCGGCTTTGTACATCAACAAAAGAAATCGCAGATTGACTCCTCTTTCTGTTTTCTGCTTCATTAAACGTCCAGTGAGATTTTGCCTGACATTCCTAGCATCTATCGGGGTGATGTCAGATTTTGGAGATGAACACATTGCTGCGTTCGGACGTCATGCTGTCAGGAATGGCACGTGCGCCTTCGGATGACACATTCAGTATAAAACAAGGCTTCATTTATTCCAAGCACGATGCCTTCGTAACTACCAGAAAGTTGTAATAAACCTGCTCAGCCTCGCCTTAATGAGGAAAATTTATTTGCATCATTTGTAGGGAATCTCTTTTCCTCTTTTTTTTTTGGTCTAATGAGCATACAAAAGATTTTCAAGTCCTTAAAGAAATATTAAGTTAGAAAGTTGCATTTTGTCTTTCTGGATATAATTTACTCCATGTGTTTTTGATGACTTCATAGGAAAGGTATTTCTACTTTGCGCAAATCGCCAAATTAGTGGTTTTGAAGCTCTTTTCATTGCTTTCTGTATTTTTACCTAATAAGAAGACTTTGACACTAGTTAAATATTTTGGACATCTTTTTTAAAGAAAGATGGAAAATATGACATGGATATGGAAATAAAGTAATAAAGGAGGAGAATAACAACCAGAAATGCGCTCTTATTTTTCATGGACAGACTGAGAGCGAGTAATAAATATTAACTCTGTTGTCTGGATTGAACTGCTGACTGCCAGGTTTGCAAGTTGTGTGAAAGTTGCACTAATTTTGGTTACTATGGGAGATGAGAGGACAATTTGGCAGATGTTTAGCAGAGACATCAGGCAATTTATATATTTTTTAACAACGTATGTTAATTAGTGGTGGGACACAATACAGATTTTGAATTGAATTAATTGCAATTAACTACATTTTAATAAAAAACTCTATAAAAAATAAGCAACATTTTCAATTCAAAACCCACTTACTGCTTAGCCATGGAGGACAGCAAAAATATCCTTTGTTGTCCCTCACAGGGGAAATTCACGTTCTTCATAAGTCAGGAAATGACTTATGAAGAACCTGAAGAACCTAAACCTGTTCATTCTCTGAACAGCTTAAAACAACTAGAGAAAACAATAGAGGCAAGTCTATTTGGCAAAAAGAAAAGGATTGAGGAAGGTAGAAAACATACTACCAGATCTGGGTGATAAGTGGGGGTCACAAAGTCCTCATTTAAACCAAAAGATATTATATGTCAGGCGGTTGTTTTGAAAGTCATGTCAGGAAAAGGACTGCTGTATCCTACCAAAAGATGTACATATGAAAAAGAACTCCAAATTAATGACAGGTATAGTGATGGATTTGTGACGCTCTTCTAAAGGCTCTGGGCTCCGTGACAGAGTGCATGGCATCAGGGATGCTTTCACATCTTGAATCTATATATTTATCAGTCTCTGTCAGAAAACTGAAAGTAGGTGATCTTTGAGTTTTTCAGCAGGATGATGATCCAAAACATATGTCCAACATCAACACAGAAATGTTTCACAGACACAAAATCCTCTGTCCTTCATGAAAACCCTGAGGGGACAGAAGAAAGCATGGGAGAGGACCCGAGTCTTTGGCTGATCCAGAGAGACTGTGCAACAAAACATGGTCAAAGATCCCTCTCATCTCCAACCTCGTGAAATAACACAGGAGATGACTAAATGCTGTTCCAGAGGCTAAATAAGGCTGTGCTAATAGGTGAAGGACTCAAACTTGTGGTTCAGTTTGATTTACTAGAATTTTCAGTGCTACTTCGAAAAAAGAAACATTTCTGACATGCTTATCCCTGGTCAGAGATGCTGGTGCCTACCTCCAACGGCAAGAGGCAAGCTATACCCTTGACAGGCGAACACAGAGAGTCAGACAGGACAAACAATCATGCACACAGACACACACCTAAGAACTTAGAGAAATCAATCAACCTGTTTTGGACTGTGGGACACAAACAGACTTAGCTTTTTTCCAGTTTTTCATGTGTATCTGGTACTGTAACTGTTTTAATGTCTACCTTCTTTCAGCGTTCCAGTGCAATCAGAGTCATTCAGTAACTACATCAGTTCTTATGTTTCTTTTCTGTGTGTTTGCTCTGTCTTCTCAAACCCTCAGTGGGTTTTGGAACCACTGAGGGTTTGAGAAGACAACCCCTCTGGTTCTGGTTCTGCTGGAGGTTTCTTCCTGTTAATAGAGAGTTTTTCCTCTCCCCTGTCACTCCATTCATTCTCAGTATGAGGAGTTGCTGTAAGTCCATTTGAGCTAGCACCATGGATGAAATACAAATATGTTAATTTCATTTCTTATTTAATGGACACACCAGAATTGCAAAAATGTTTTTTTTTTTTTTTTTACATTAGCAGAACAAAGATTTGATTTCCATTACATTTCCATTTAGCTAATGAGTCGACGGTGACGTACCGGTCAGGGATGACCTCATCATGCGTCCCAGCTGCACTCGTGTTACTTGTTTGTGCTGAAAAACTGTGAAAGAAATTAGATTTTGGGCAAAATGTTTCCCTTTTGACATTCACTAAGTCAAAAATACGTTGACCCCTTTTGGAAAACCAGTGAGGGGAAGCCGTCATGGACACCTTGTCTGTGTGGCGTCAGACACAGCCATTCAAACCCGGGGACCGGGCATAAATCTCTGTCCTAAGGTCAGCTGCGACATTCCTTTCCCAGATGGTGCGTCCCCCTGCTCTGGTCTCTGCCCCAGAGGAGCCTGGCATCTCAGACCCATGCATCACCGGGGAACCAGAGCTCCCTTTAAATGGGGGTCAGTGGCCTCAGTGGGGAGTACGTGATCCCCTTTGCCCCCCCCACAAACTTCTCCATCCACCTCCCACAGCTTCTCTGAGAGGTTAGAGGCTGTGAGACGACGCTGCGTGTTCACAGACGATCTCTTAATGTGACGTTCACACTCTGCCCTCTGGTTTAAAGAGCTCAAATTACTGGCAGGTCAGAGGCTGAAATATTATTAAAGTCAACAGACGGCCACACAAGCTTCATTACAATAATCACCAGTAAAGTCCATGGAAAGAACAAAGACAACAACCTAATTTCAAACTTGAAGAAGAAGAAGTTGCAAGGCACAAGTCACAGGCGTAACAAAGAAAAGCATCACTTTTCCCCCGGTGTGGTACACCCCTCATTTTCAGTCCATCTGTTTTACATATTGTGGCCAAAAAAAGATCCCAGAATTGATTGGAGCCAAATGTAACGCTTAAGGCTTTTTCAGACATCCAAAGGCTGTTTGACCCTCCTTCTGCTCCCTAACAACAAACCTCCTCTCCCTGCTCCCCCCACTGGCCTGGTTGAATGGGTGGTAGACCTCTAGGCCCATCTCCGTGGTTACTGGTGTGTATGAATAGGTGGAAAGTATAAAATGTATCCAAGATGTTTTTAAGAATTTAATAATCAAGTAGCAACAACAGACTTAAAATGTCAGACAGCTTGCCCGTGGTTGAAACGGCAGATGTGTGAGGCTTTTGACGCAGCAATTACAAACAAAACACTGGCAAACTGAAAATGGTGTGTGAAGAAATAGGGGCACACACATTTCCTCTGTTTCTTTTGATGTAGAAATATTTATCTGTTGATGTCTAATCTTAGTTTTTATTTATCACTGGTAAAAACATTTAATTGTTGTTAAATTGCAACCTTGTTTTATACATTAAAAGCTTTACAGCTGAGAAAAAAAGTTAACTCATGGAAAGCTATAGGCTTACCCCCTTCAGTCAAAATAATTTCAGTCTGACCCTGCTTGTGTCCATCTGCCAGTCTCCAATATCAGTCTAAATAAAGATTGGCCTGTTCTTTTTGCTTTCAGCTGTCTGAGGGATTTCTTGTATTTACAGCCTGTTTCAAGTTACTTCACAACATCTCAAAATGATAAAGATCTCTGCTTCAACTCTAGCCAGGAGTTTCAATTTCATAGTTTTTTTTTTATTACTGGATTTATGGGTTTATTATGCCTAGTTCTGCTTCAGTTTATATTTTATTTTCAGATTGTCTCATATTTTCTTCTCACATCATCTTTTACACGATAGAATCCATGATGGATACAGCAGCAAAACATTACCAAACCATGACACTTCCACCCATATGCTTCACAGTTGGTATGAAGTTCTCTTCTAGGAATGATCTGTCAAGAACAGTACTTCAGATGTCTGGGTTCAACTTCAGTCTAACTAACATATTTCCCATGAAAGGTAAAATAACGCAGTTCTTTTGCTAATTTCAAAAACATGCACTTTCACACCAACCATTGCAAAAGCTCTCTGTAGGTTCTTTGATGGTGTTTTGACATTTCTGGAAACCTTGCAGTCTGTTTCCAAGTTGAACTTTCTTGGAGGGCTGGACCTGGGTATGTTGGCAGTTTTGAATGTCCCCTACTATTTTCAAAATATTCAAAAATTTCTTTTAATCTCTTACCAAACTCACAGGCTGCTTTAATCTTCGATTCAAAGGCAGCTCTTAACTTGTGGTCTCTGTCCTATCAGCAGTTAGGATTCAGCTTTCAAGTGAGATCATTTTCTTTATATATCGCCATGGTATCTCACAGAACTTCAGTTTTTCTCCTCGTAAATATTATATCTGGAATAACAAAGACATTAAATACAAAAATAAGGCAATCTTTTATAGAAAATGGTTCGATAGAGGAATATTACTTGTGAGCCAATTACTAAATCCAAATGGTCATTTGTTGTCTTATTCTGACTTTATGTTACTTTTCCAATTCCCTGTTATCCATAAAAAATATGCTGTGGTGTTTGACGCAATCCCCAGTGGGTCATTAAAGCTTTTATCATCTTTACCTCCACGTCAGATTCACTCAATACCAAATTTTGATCCAAACTCCATTTCTATTGACTACGATTGTCCTTTTATAAGCAAGAAAACAACCAACAAAATGTTAAAAAATATTCTGTTACAAGATGTTGTTTTTCCACCAGCTTGTATATTTTATTGGTCCAGCCTTATTGAAAAATATAAATTGGAAGTGGACTTGGTTGCTCCTAAAGAAGCACTTAATAAACAATAAAGGAAGAGAAATTTCTTATAAAACTATTCATAATGTTTATCCTGTTAAAGCATTTTTGATAAAAAGATGTAAATGGGATTTGGACCCCGTGTGTACTTTCTGTAAAAATAATGAAGAAAAGCTTGTTCATCTTTTTTGGGATTGTAATTAAAGCAAAATATTCTGGAGAGATATGTCCATTTTTTTTTTCATCAAAGAAATCTCAATATGACTTTAATAGATAAGGATGTTTTGTTTGGGATGGAGAAATGTGAACTTGTCAAAACAGAATTTTTATATGTTGTTAACTTTTTTATTATTTATGGTAAATATCGTATTCACACCTCCAAATATTTACAACAAAAACCTAATTTCCAGATTTCATCATCTTCCATTAATATCTAAATAGAATCCTTAAAAATCAGCTCAAATGCCAAAGCCTTTCAAATCATAACTGCCCCTAAAGAACTGCAAACCTCGAGCACCGATTTGACTTTGACATTGTAAAGTAATTGTTCCATGTTCTGTAAAGCCCTTTGATGTTGTATCTGTTTGTAATTATTAGTGTTCTGTGTTGTTCTTGTATGTTCTTTGTTTGCAATAAAAAAATGTTTTAATTGTTGGCAGCATTATCTTGTGGCGGTGGTAGGAGTTTGTTCTGTAGTCGGCGGGTTGTTGGTTTGATCCCCGCTCCTTCCACCTCTGTCATTGTGTCCTTGGGCAAGACACGTCACCCACTTAACTTGCCATCATCATCATTATCATCATCATGTGTAAATGGGTGAATGACTGTAGTGTAAAGCGCTTTGATAAGGTGCTGTACGAGTACAAAGCCATCTTAGCCGACGCCCACCACCAGGAAGGAATTACAGCTAAATAGAATACCAGACCAGACGAAGATTCTGTGGAGAGGAAATTAATACAATATAGCGTTAACTGTTCAAATAAGAACAACTCTGTTAACTGTTGCAGTTTTACAAATCTCCAATTTGTAAAAATGCCAATTGGAGAGGAATGGAATAAGGACAAGTGGTCAGGTTGAATCTTGAATCTCAGGTTAAATCTACTGAACCAAATGTCTGAGTTTTAAACATCCTTAAAATTGATGAGGAACAAAATTCTAGTAAAATATGAGAACCTGTGTGACAAAGTTTTTAAATAGTCTTTTCTTTAGGTTTTATTCATTCTTTATTTAACATTTATGATATAAATAGAATTATATTTATTTATTTATAAAATATAATTGATTTTATGTATGCAGTTTGCATTTGCTCTATTAGTTTGAATAGATTTTTATTTTAACTTTAGTAAAAATGCAAATAAAAAATCCAACTTAACTTGTCACATCAAAACCAAAGCTGTGTTTTAACGAGATGCTGGTGGATTCAAAAGACCAAAATTATTATTTTTTAATTGACTTAATGTGCCAATTTTCAAGTTTTGGTTTTGCATTTGAAAAAAGTTGGGTTTCTAATGTGTATACATATAAAAATATATATGTTATAAGAAAATAAGTATTAAGAGTCTGCAAATCAAAGCAAAAAAAAAAAAAAAATAGCTTGGCTCCATATGCTCCATGCATCTACTCTTCAAAGTAGAGTTCAAGGCTTTGGAGCTAAACCACATCATGCTTGTATTAATCTCCATCAGACTCAGGCGTATATCTGGGATATATCGTCCACTCGCTGTCAAACATGAGTCGTATCGAAACGATTTTCCATATGGTTCTGATAGAAACAGATGGAGGTTCTGGTCAGATCGCTGGGTTTTCCACTTCTGTTTGTAATTGTTTACAGAAATTGTCTTGTTCGTCTCTTTGTTGAGAATAAAAGTGTCTGTGGGAAATGGTTGTATTATAAATAAATATTACAATTACCAATAAATAATGATTTTTGACTCGCCTCTGTAATGCTGTCAGATGCGTTCGTGGTGGAAGGAGGAAAAGAGAAAGATGATTGTTTCCAGATTGTAAAATGAAGGAGCCTGCTCTCAGTGTGGCAGTGTTTGTATAAGCTTTCAGCATCACAGTTTAGATGAACCTACAGATTTGTGGATATGAGTATGGACCACGGTCATATGTTCACTGCATGAAGTTGAGAGGCAAAGAGATGGATGATAATGTTTATGTTTGAAATAATCTTTTTCATCAAATGTACGCAGAATCTGAGAACAAGGATGAGGGAAAATGACCCGCTTCAGCTTTTTCTGCTTCACTTCTTGGCATGTGAAGCAAATAGCCCACTGTGAGAAAATGTGTAAAGTTAAAGGTGCTTCGCATGTGAGGGGGAAGAACTTTTAAGCAACAGAGATTATAAGCAAAAATGTTTGAAAATTACTTAGAGAAATATTTAAAAAAAACAACCCAGCATCCTAAAATTACAACGTGATCGTTCACCTACATGTTTCTTCAAAATGTCTTTTTTTTTAAAAGTCCTTTTTGGGCTTTTGAATCAGAATAAATTTGTTGTTTAGTTTATTTTTAGCTTTGTTAAAAATAACTCCCTGTTCCATCAGTAACTCTGAAAATATAAATGTTTTTTATGAGACTGAAAAGTTTTTTGTTCAAAATCTTCTATTTGAGTTAATCACTTGTGTTTAATTTGCATGAAACTGTTGCTTTATAATTATTATTATTATTATTTTTTTTTTTTACAATGATTAGACCTTTGAAATTTTGAATGTTAAAACTATCCCTGTCATGAGACAGCTGTTTTGTCTAGAGCACAGGTGTCAAACTCAAGGCCTGGGGCCTAAATCTGGCCCGCCGTAGCCTTTTATCTGGCCTTCTAGACTCCAAATGATCACAGTAAGTCCTTCCAGTTTTTCACAAATCTGCAAAATTCACACAAAATCCAAAAATCTCCACATTTTTTAAAAATTTTACAGCAAATTTTCTCAAAATTGTACAAGAAAATTTTGTTCCAAGTGACTGCTGCCTCAGCCTTACTTGATTTTATAGTCTGTAATTGGTACAAGTAATAAAAAGTCACATTTGCATCATACATTAGTGCGAATGTCGTAAAAATTCTTTAAAACATTTCTAGACTGTCACCACAAAATCTGTAATTTTGATTGCAAAAAAACACTAAAACAATCACAAAATCCTGGAGGAACAGCTGTTATTTATGTATTTTAACAGTTTAATTGGTTTTATCAATACATTCTGGCACAACCAGCCCTATAAGAACATTCAGATTTTTCATATGGCCCAAAATGAAAATGAGTTTAGATCAATGGACTGCTGACATTTTGGGTCAAGTAGGTTAAAAATAAGTAATTATTAGCTATCTAACATGACATATTAAAAACACGAGAGATACATTAATTTGTTACTTATTTAGTTGCCCACAGGTGTTTGCTTGAATGGTTTTGTCCTTTGTGTTAACTGTGTTGACTGGTGACCTCTGACCCTATGATTATTGGATTGGCTACAGTCCCCCAACCGGTGAAGAATTCATTCTTCAGACTGTTTTTCTGAAAGATTATAAAACTTTTATTTATTTGCATCAATTTGGTTTGACACTGGTTTTCGTGCTGCAAATGTAACACAACATGTGGCCTCATTGTGCATTTCAATCTGTTTCATTGCTTGAGGTAACACTTAGCAGAAACATCTTTATTTAAACTTACAGACCTGCTGCATTGTTTTAATCTCTTCATGCTCTCTCAGGCTCTTACATTTCGAGAACCTAACTGAACAGGACTCTTTAAAGTTGAACTGTGGCCCTTTCTGGAATCAGTTTTGTCCTATGAAAGAAATGTGGGACCAGTTATGAAGCCTCTATGTTGTGGAAAAGGTTGTTTGTTAGAAGACAACCCAGCTACAGGACACCAGAACAGATGAAGTTAACACAAAGTAAACATGAAGACCAGAACATAAAACCAGAGAACCCAAGATCACATAGACAGGATGGAACAGGAGGAGCAAATTCGTGGGAAGAAAGTTATATACAACGATCTGATAAGGAGCAGCTGAAAACCAAGTGCTTTAAATCCTGAGGGAAGGTAACCAACCCACCTGGACTCAGATCCAGGTGGGTTGAAGACTGGGAAGCAAAACCGACTGGTGTAAACAAGTAAACAGCGTGCAAACAGCCAGAACAAAAAAAATCAAAACCAGGTGCATAGAAACTCCAAAAACTGTAAATTACAATCAATAAATAAATAATAACCCAAAATTCATGAACAATTTAGTCTTTTTCTAATCACAAATATTCCCATAGTAGCCAAATATAACCAGCTCACAGTTCTGTCTTAGTTTGTGGTAAAACGTACAGCTATGCTGACCTCTTCCTCTCTATCTGCTACATTTGCCGTCCTTGCTGCCACTAGCTGGTCTCTCCGTCGTTCTTTCCCACAGAGTCGCTATGAATCCGGTGTCTCTCTGTTACGTTGGAGTCTTTTTTCTGTCCTCTGAAGGCAGAAGACTCTTCACTCTGAGCCTGGTTTTGCTGGACATTTCTTCCAGTTAAAGTCAGAGTTTTTCTTCTCCACTATCGTTCTGCACTTAGTTAGGATGAGAGACTGCATTGACATGAAGGTTCGATGCAGTCATCTTGTTTTCTCATGCACACAATTTTTCACTAAATGAAGCGTGGAACGTAAATTCAAACTGGGAGAGTGCCTCTAGTCTACCTACATCATCCAGTTGCCTCCTGCCGCAGCCAGTCATCACTAAGGAATCCCTAATCATCATCCATGGTCCACCTGCTTCCCTGCTGTGATTCAACCCGTCTCCTCCCCATCTCCCCCTTTGTCCTTCTCCACGATTCCCCTCCTTTTTGGTCTCTGCTCCAGCACCCAGGTCTGGGCCCTGTAGGGAAGAAGACCCTAACCCTGACCCTGATCTGTTCATTCGGGCTCCTGGCGGTTCTCTGCATTCACTTCTTCTGCCGAGGTCTGAATGCCAAAGAACGTCAAGGCAAACGACACTTTATAACTGCTGCTTTTTGTCTCTGTCACGCAATACCAATTCAATTTCTCTAGATTGAATTGGTATTGCATGATCTTCTAAATTTGATTTCAGTCTATATTTAAGTGAATGAATTCTGATGTAACTGTTATGAAATAACTGATTCATATGTTTGAGTATAGCACTTTGTAAACAGCTGGCTTTTTCTGTGCTTTACTGTATCTAACTTGTGGAGAGGGTCAGTGACTGTTTGCATCGTCAAGTTTTTTTTTAATTAGCTGTTAGCCCTAAATGAACAGAAATAAAACTGCAATGTATATGTTCACATGGGTAATACTTTATTTGACGGGCATGACACTGTCATAAACATGACATAACGTCTGTCATGAACATGAAGGAGTCTTTATGAATGTCTGAGTGTTATCGTGAAGTGTCATTTGGTAAAAAAATGACACCTTTAATGCAAAATTACTCTAAAAGTTGCATTGAAAGTCCATTAAAAGTTCCAACACTGCATTAAAATTGTCATTATTTACCAAAAAAGTCTGCAGGATTAATATGAAACAGCTCTGCATCCTCTGTTTGATTGGCTCACAATATGTATTCCAGTAAATAAATACCACCCCAATGACAGATTGCATAAGAATAAAATGAGATTTTCGCTGCGGGGGCTTGGGAGTGACTTCGGCACCGGTGACGCCGCATCATGACAACATTTTTCCGAGGCTCGTGTTGGGATGGATTTTCTACTAACATCTCAAAAATGACAAAAGCAATGCTTAGTTATGCATGGTTTTTATGCCGCACACATGCTCGTCAAGGCTACTCTTTATAAAATGAAGCAACATTTTTGGAAGGAAATTTAATCGTTTGCACAATGATAAACTTCTGCTGGTGAAATGAAAATAAACGTTGTTTTCCTTACCTCAGAGAGATTAATGTGTGTAAAACATGGAGAAAATATCCTTTGAAGTTGCATAATTTCTTCCAGCATATTGTTTTCATTTCTCCCCATCTCTATTCAGCCCATAATCTCCACCATCTTTCATATAAGAGAGCTTCAGAACAGTCACTCTGCTCTAACAGCAACAGATGGAATTTATAATCGTGCGCCATAAACTTACAAAGTTGTATTTGGCAAGGAAAGCAATAAAACTAACATCAAACCGCTCTAATTATATTAAATTAAACTTTGCATTTTTCAAAATGAAAAGCTTGAGGTTTACTCAAGATACTGAAAACAGTTTTCTAACAATGTACCAATCAGCTGTTACCCAGGCTGAGGTTTCATATGCAACAAATTTCGGATGTAAATGAAATTCCTTCAGTGCTTCAACTTCCGTGCTTCACAATTCACTAAAAACAAGGTGATGAAACAAGAGTCTATTTTTTTTCTTCCAATAAGTCGTACTGCAGTGTTTGGAATTTTTTTTTTTTTTGAAACAAATTCGGATGTAATATCTGCAACATATTAAAAACAATGGAACATTACTTTTGCTCTAATTTTAGAGCAGCCTTCCTGGCAACTAGATAAAGTATTTGAGAGAAATCTGACTGTTTCAGTTCAGTGAGGTTTGTCTGTTGAATTCATCTGTTTATCCACAGCCTGTGATCCCACGGTGTGGACGCTGATAATCTTCAGACAGACACTTTTGCCAAAGACATTTTCGAACTTCGACATGTAAAAACCACGTCTGTTTTTGACAAAGTACATGCTGATAAGAAAAGGGCTCCTACAACTACAAATTGCAGACTTGTTTGCTTTATTTTCATTTAAGCTGATAGGGTCTCCTGATGTGGATGGTGCATATGCTTGGTTGTAATGAATAATTATTTGGGATGTTGCCTTTCTATCTGTTTTCCCCTCTTCGACTGGACGTCAAAAAAGCTTTTTTTTTATCACACAAAAACTGCTCTTTGAAATTTTACTGTTTTTCTGAATATTGTCTGGAAGGCTGAGAGATGATTTTGAGGAAAAATTACACTTGACCAGCAGCCTCAGACACACTCACACACCAATTACTGCGCCATGATCAAGGTCACTTAAATCCCCATTCTTCCATCTGATGTTCAGTTTGAACTTCAGCAAATCATCTTCGCCTCTTCTATATGCCTCAATGCATCCTGTTGCTGCCATGTTGTCAGCAGATTTGCTTATTTATGTGATCAAGCAACTGAACAAGTATTACGAAAAGGAAACAAAGAATGTGTATACATGCACAAATAACATATTTTCTAATGAAATAGAAAATATTTAATGTTTAATAATATGTAATATTTCATTTTTTATAGATTTCCTACTATGTTTTATTCCACACAAAAACTATTTAGTATTTGACATATTTTCATTTTTTCCTATTTTTAAACATTTGTATAAGACCTGGATGAATGATGAAAACTTTTCATTCAAAGATATTGCAAAAAAATGACCTCGCTTGGTCAAAAAAGACCCACTTACACGTCAGAGGGTTGAAAGGATCCTCCTCACCCACAGTTCAAAAGGTCAAGCTGATGTGTGTCAAACTTCTGGAAAAATACTTCCTCTATTTATAAATCCTATCAAAAATACTTTTAATTTATTTGTTTACAAGTATTTTAATAAAATCTCAGATTTTTACATGTATGAGTTGGAAAACAGGACAAATACAAAACTTAAATTTATACACATTTATTGACTTACTAATTTAAATGTCTATGCATGCATTTTTAATTGACAGTAATCTTACCCCTGTGGCGGATACAAAGTATATATTTCACACTCAAATGTATGCTCTTATTGTGAAAGGGAGAAGGTGAGGTGAGAAGACACCAACGGTTGTCCTTCATTCTATTTTTGGTTTTGTTTGGAAGACATTGAGAATAAAACAGGACTCAAATTACTTTTCGTCTTTTTCTGCTGACTTCCACATTGGTGACCTTGAACATCTGCGAACATCTGAACATGTTTTTTAACGAGAACTCACCAGATGCTGCCGCCGCTTCTCCGCCAGCTGTGGTTTCGGACCCAGTTTCTTGCCAGGCGGTCGTTGATCCAACTACCGCTTCTGTTTTTGCTGCCGTTGTCAAGCTTCCAGAGTTCTGGCAGCACGATCCAGAACCAGTTTACACTAATCACAAATATGGCAGAAATTACAGCAAACATCTACAATACGCAAGAAAAAGAAAAGAGAAATATTTTAAATGGGGAATGACAGGACCAAGGTTAGGAATAACACATGAAGACTTCTGACTTTGTTCACAATAGTCAGCAGTGTACAGCTCACAGTCTGTGTTAATGACATATTGGATCAGATAGTGTGACATATAAAACAAAAATACTCCTGACTTGTCCCGATGTACTACATCCTTCATCTTCAGTGTTTCAATTGTTTCATTATGAACTTCAAAGATTTCATCTGGGGGAAAATATTTTCCTGGATGGTGCAATGCTGTAAAGAAAAACTTTGTAAACAATGGCGTCTCTGAAAAAATCCAGATATCTCTTCGGGATACTGAGCCACAAACCTTCAGGCAATACTCCAGTTCATAATGCTATGTGTTGTGGCATTCATCCAACAGTAGAATAATGAGATGGGAAAATTGCAAAACTACATGTTTGGGTCAAGATTAGCATCCACGCTGTTAAAATCATCTGTGTCATTTTGAATTTTCATCTTCTGAGTTTTCTTCTGGTGAACACGATTCTTCTGATGATGAATCCTCAGAGATTTCTTCAAAACTTGTCACAGTTTGGTTTCACATCAGGGTCCATTTGGTCATGAGAAACATCGACACTTTCAAAAGCAACAAAGTCTTCTGATGCCTTTCCTGTCAAATCCGTAGTTGTGGTTTTGACGGTAACTTTCTCATCCTTAGAGGAATCTTCCATGTCCTTTTGGTCTTCAGGGTTCAATGTCAAAAGTAAAATATTTTGATCTCTCGTCCTCAGAGCTCTCTACTAAAACGTCATTTCCTCTCCTGCTGTATCCTAACAACTTTTCAACTCCCTTCGTAACAAGAAATCCAAGGTCCCATCAATATCAAAAATCCTCTTGACTTGGTGTTCAGTTAAAATAGTTTGGAAAATCAGTTTGAAGTCGTCTCTCTGGATTCGATCTACCTCCAACCAAGTTGAAAAGCAAACTGAGAATTCTTGTATTCTTGTATCTCTGTGAACGTTTATGACATCATCGATGGGAACATAGAGGTCCTGTCTTTTTAGTTGCTATGGAAACACAAGGAGTTATGAATGGGGTGTGGAAGTCAGCAGAAAAAGACGAAAAGTAATTTGAGTCTTGTTTTATTCTCAATGTCTTCCAAACAAAACCAAAAATAGAATGAAGGACAACCGTTGGTTGTTCCAAACAATTTCAATTGTTTCGTTTGTCGCTGCAGTTTAGTTTTTCCTTTGTGTGTGTGTTTTCTTTTATATACTTGCGATGTTGTTTCACATGTTATGTATTTTTGTGTTTGTGACATTTTCTGTGTTCAGGGGGGACCTGTGTGGCGGATACAATGTATATATTTCACACCCGAATGTATGCTCTTATTGTGAAAGGGAGAAGGTGAGGTGAGGAGACACCAACGGTTGTTCTTCATTCGATTTTTGGTTTTGTTTGGAAGACATTGAGAATAAAACAGGACTCAAATTATTTTTTGTTTTTTTCTGCTGACTTCCACACCTCATTCATAAATCATTGTGTTGCCATAGCAACTAAAAAACAAGTACCTGACACAGCTTTTGACATCATCATGTCGATGAGAACCTCTATATTCTCATTGATGATGTCATAAATGTTCACAGAGATACAAGAATACAAGAATTCTCAGTTTGCTTCTCAACTTGGTTGGAGGTAGATCGATTCCAGAGAGACGACTTCAAACTGATTTTACAAACCATTTTAACTGAACACCAAGTCAAGAGGATTTTTGATATTGGTTGGGACCTTGGATTTCTTGATACGAAGGGAGTTGAAAAGTTGTTAGGATACAGCAGGAGAGGCAATGACGTTTTAGTAGAGAGCTCTGAGGACGAGAGATCAAAATATTTTACTTTTGACATTGAACCCTGAAGACCAAAAGGACATGGAAGATTCCTCTAAGGATGAGAAAGTTACCGTCAAAACCACAACTACGGATTTGACAGGAAAGGCATCAGAAGACTTTGTTGCTTTTGAAAGTGTCAATGTTCCTCATGACCAAATGAACCTGGATGTGTTTGCTTGCTCACAGGTTTGCGAGTTACCTTTACAGCCACAGCTGGATGCAAGTCTTGAGCCAACGATGTACTTTTGCACATTTTCCAACTCATTCTTCAACTGTTGGATGAATGCCACAACACATAGCATTATGAACTTGAATTTACCAGAAGCTTTGTTGCTCAGTATCCCAAAGAGATATCTGAACTTTTAACAGAGACGCCATTGTTTGCAAAGTTTTTCTTTACAACAATGCACCATCCAGGAAGATATTTTCCCCCAGATGGAGTCTTTGCAGTTCAGAATGAAATAATTCAAACACTGAAGATGAAGGATGTAGTACATCGGGACAAGCCAGGAGTCTTTTTGTTTTATATCATTTGTATATAACTTATAAATGGACCGTGAAGCTGACATTATTGCCTTAATGGATACATTTACATCTATGAAAAGACCACAGAAGGACAGGACAAATTTAGTGTTGGGCTCAAAGTGACCCCTGACCAACTACAAAAATAGTGCTTCAGACACATTTTGGAGGGAGTGGGTAGAACATGGCCTGCACAGAGTTGGCCATGTTCCCCTCCTCCATTGTTGAGGCGGCTTATCGAAGTTGTGACCACAAGGTTGTCAGTGCCTGTTTTGGGGGCAACCCTAGAATCAGTTAATGGGCACCAGAAGCTGAAGATAGAGACCTATCAGGTCTTTTTGGTCTGTGGGACCCCAGAAGCAGCTGATGGGTACTAGCAGTTCAAGCGGCATGCAGCTCGGGTGGTCGATGAGGTAAAAACTTGGGCATGGAAGAATTTCACAGAGGCCATGGAGAATGACCTGGATAAAGTACTTCGAAAACCTCCTCAATCCCACCATCAGTTTTCCACTGAGGAAGCAGAGCCTGGGGACTTTGGATCCGGCTCTCCTGATTTGACCATGGTCAGAGGTACAGAGAAGGAGTGGGCATACTTTTTGCCTCCCATCTTGGTGCCTGTGTGTTGGTGTTCACCCCTGTGGAGAGGGTAGCTTCCCTTCACCTAATTGTGTTGAAGCTGACAGTTCTGACTGTACTTATGTGACAAACAGCACTTCAGATTACCCACCCTTGGGGTGAACCAAAAGAAAACTGTGACACGAGTGGAGCCACAGAAAAAGAAAGAGACCATCTCTGGTTCATCAAGTCTGATCATGATGAGTTTCATTTTATCTGTGCTGTAAACTAAGAGCTGTGACTTAGTTTGTGAGTTATGGTAACCTTCATCAGGTGAAAACTTTACATCTTTACTAGTATTGCTTTGCTCATAGAAAAACTTTTTTATTGACAATTTAAAACATTTAAAGCATTTCTCTTTTTTGTCTTGTGTATTGTAGATGCTTGCTGTAATTTCCGACTGTAATTAGTGTAAATGTGACTCATAGATTTAAACGTTTAACTAATTGGAATGATTTATATGTCTTTTTAATAGTGCAAATGATATTTTTGTTTCTTCTATAATATTATTTTATTTATATATGACTTAATATAAATCACTCAAAGAAAGAAACTGGAAGAAGTGAGTGATTTTAAAAGCCTGGCCACTGATTGTCTTCAGACCCTGCTTTTAGCTGTCAAGTCTTGGGTGTGTTTGAGATGTTTTCTTTTTTTTTCTCTGTGTTTGTATTTTCAAACTATTCTCCTCGGCACTCGACTTTCAAGCAGCTTTTGTTTTGGATCTGAAATCACGAACTGCTTCAAGCACTCATTCCTTTCACATTTACATCACAGCTGATTTGCTATGATGATTGTGCAGCATGCAGAGTGGATATCAAAATATTCCCTTGACTGTCACTAGAAGGAGCCCAAGTACTACCATTCGTACCAGTCCTACACTTTAAGAACCGCATGCTAACGTCACATTGATAGTCAAAGTAGATCAGATGTCTGAATTTTGACCTTTGATGATAAGAGATTTGTGTAAATGATAAAAAGGAAAAAAAAGGGAAAATAAAGCTTTCAAACTTTATAGTTGATGTTAAACTGTCTGTGAGTTGAAATTTTAATAAATAACTGGAAAATATCAGCTTAAGCAATTCCAGCTCCAAGTACCATAAAACACATTGGCTTAATAACATGAAGGGGCAGAAAAAATATAAGATGAGCTCAAATACAAAGGAATGAGAGGCATTAGAGAGAAAAATCACAAGTCAGCTGGTTCTCCTAATCTTTCAGAAATCATCACAAGGTTACAAACTGCATAGATTAAAGAAGATTTTTTCCAAGCATTACTTTCAATTGACATTACAAACAAATCCATTTTTGTGAGACAGACAAATAAAGAAAAGCCTTCAAAATGTCTAAACCTCTACACCATGTGAATGAGACCGGTTTTTAGCAGCTGTGCTCACCTGAAGGAGGTTTAGGAAGTGGCCGATCTGGAGCTCTCATCTTTGTACCTCTGATGAGTTTGAGTTCCGACTGCTTCATCGCAGATGCTGAATGTGTTGGGCCAACAGGACGTTTGGACTGGACAGAAAGAAAGGAGCCATGCTGTGGAAATTCTTTGTAACGTGGGTGTTCATGTGTCAGGGTGAGCAGCTGCTATCGATGTGTGCCTGCTTGTTTCAGGCAGGTTGGAGTTTACCTGTGGAACAGGAGGATTGTCCATCTGGGGTTTGAGGATCTGTAAAGCTTCATCACGAGGCGTCTGCTTCTTCTTGAACTTCCCATCTGGTCTCCTAAACAAAATGGAACATCACACTGAAATATTTTCATGATTTATCTACCAAAATATCTATAAGCTACAACACCTCCACATTTATTTGAAGCCCTAAAAATGATACAGAAAAATCAGTTTAATGAATTCATCTTTAATTGAGTAGAATATTTCTAATTTTTACAAAAGTCCTGTTCATTAGGTAATTTTTTTTTTTTTTTTTTTTTTACAAAGAGTCATATCCAACACAAATTTGCACCCCTGCTGTTAATAACTTCTACAACCCGTTTTTCCCAGGAGAAAAGCTCTCAGTCTTCTCTTATAACATTTGTCAAGGCTGGAGCTCAAAGCCTTGTTCAGAGTTCTGGTTGCTCACTGATCCTCTCCTCCTTTCTACAGGATTTCACTCTATGGACTGGACGGTTACAGAAGGAGTTTGAATCTGTGCCTAGAGAAGCATTTCTGTGTTGAGTTGGAGCCATGCTTTATGTAATTCAGAGAGACCAAGTGGAAATGCTCTCTTTAGCTTTGAGTCGGGGTGTGCACGTGTGTGTATACAAACTGACCTTTTGCCAGCTGGTTGTAGTTCTGCTGGTGGCGATGGGGAGTTATATCTTCTGATAATTGCTTGAAAATAACAGAAATTTAAATACATTTAGTATTTTTTTTCCAGGTACAAACACTAACGGAAGTGTCAAGATATTGAAAATATGCAGAAGCATTATTTAAGGAACGGCTCCTTAAATAATGACTGTTCAAAGGAGTCACCTTGAATGTCTTGGCTGGGGACGATGTGATCTGTAGTCTGAGCTGAATACTTCACCACTTCTCCAGCAGGGGGTGGAGGAGACGTCCCCACTGGGGCTGACACACACACACACACACACTCAGTAACATGCCAAAGTGACACAGATGATTCTCTGTTGTGCTTGGATCACTTCAACGTGAATTTTATTTTTTGACAAGATCTGCTGCCTCTCACATGCTCATACCAAATTTCCTGGCCGGTTCCTTGTTAGCCCGGACGCCTGGAGCTTTTCTTCCAGAAACACCGTCTATGCCTGACTGAGTCTGAAAAAAATGAAGAAAAGAACAGAAATCAATGAGGATGTTCTCAACTGGTGTTGGCAGAAGTAGGCAAAAGAATAACAAACACACGTTAACAACAAATGTATTCCTTCCCTTTGAGCTTTCCTCATTTTATTTGTGATTCCAAATCAAAAGTACAACATTACTAACAAACTATACACCTTTGTGCAGTTTTATTACAGTTTAAATACAGCTATTCTATGAAGTCCCAAAATAGTTGTTAGAGAACATTAGAAAGATTAGCAATAAAGTTACCAGAAGAACTTAAATCAGTGAAGCAGCTAAAAATTTCCAGCTAACTGCAGAGATTCTCAGAAGGATGGATCAGCCAATGAAACCATAACAGACCATCCTCACTATGAAATACGGTGGTGGCAGCATTATGCTGTGGGGAGAATTTTGTCTAGTAGGAACAGAAAAACTTGTTAGAGTTGATGAGAAGATGAATGGGGCTAAACAAAGGGCAGGCCTGGAAGAAAGCTTGTTAAGAGGTCACAAAAATCCAAGTGAGAATCAATTACAAGATTTGAAAATCCCAACAATCTCCATCCAATCTGACTGAGCTTGAGCTATTTTGCAAAGAAAAATGTCCAGAATTTCAGTGAGTTTTATGATGTAATATAATAAACAGAAGAAAAAGTCAAGAGGTGTAAATACATTTTCAAGGCATTATTACAACAGAAAACTATCAGAGCTGAATTTCTGCCTCTATGAAAATCAATTTTTCCCTCCCAATAGCCTTAAATAAAGCATTTATTCTGCCCACAAAACAAAAACTGCATCTCTTTTTCAGTACGTAGACAATGCAACATATCAGTGTGAACTGTGTCAGAGTCTCTGACCTGTACAGCAGGTTTAAATGTTGGTTGTGCTGGCTCAGCTTTGGAGGAGCTGAGATGAGGGTCACGGTAGGCAGTCCGAGGCTGCCGCTGGCCCCGAGGCTCAGTCGGGGGATCAGCAGGGCGCTGAGTGTTTGGCTGAGATTCAGTCTGATCCCGCTGAGCAGAAGGAAGATAAGGGCTGGGGGGAAACACGGCTGCTGCGTAGGGAGTCGGAGTGAAGTTAGCATAGGGGCTCGGTGGGATGTTTGCATATGGACTTGGAGGTATGACAGCGTACGGGCTGGCGAGGGCATGATGGGGTACGGGACTCATCGGAGGGCTGGTGATGGGGGAAGTTGGGGGACTCGACACAGGACTGCTGACCATGGCCATGGCTTGCATGGTCATCTGCTGTGCCTGAGAAACAAGAAAATGACGCATGGAATCAAACGGCAGCAGCAGCAGATAAACAGACGAGGATCGAAACGGGGGAGTTACCATGATGACGGCCTGCTGGTTCACAATTGCCTGCTGCTGCTGGGCCAAAACAGCTTGCTGGTCTTCTAGAGGAGAAACAGCAAGTAAACAGGATGAAGGCATGGAAACTCACTCTTGACTGTTTGGTATGGTTGTTTTTTACATTTTTATTGTCGTGTCTGATACAAACCAGGTGTTACAGGTGCCACAGCAGCGACAGGAGGCGACATCATACCTCCCACAGGAAGGACTCTCACAGCTGTGGACATAAGCACACACAAGCAGCCGACTTTTGACAGATTCAATGTTCGTGCGTTGAGCTCACAAGATTTTTAACCAGCTGGTAAAGTATGAAAATGGGAATATTTAGCATGTATTTGTGTTTGTTGCAGACCTCCAGGTGGAGGTGGGTGGCCAGATGACTGCCCCGGCTGTTGCCACTTCCCACCGATGCCCCCAGCCCCCTTCATCCTGTGTGACAGGCCTGCAGTCAACTCTTCTTCCTTAGAAAAGAGACAGTCTTTAAATGTACAAAAACCTGAGTTGTATTGTACTTTTTTATCCATTATTATGTTTTTATCACATCACCTTCACGGCATGTCTGTCTGGATTTTTAATGGGAATGTTTTATTTTTAGAGCTATATTTTTGTTCATGAGAATGACTGCATGCAAGGGCATACAGTATGTGCTGCCAAGAAGACTGATTCAAAGTTTTTTTCATATCATTATTTTGATAAATATAAACAAATGTGATAAAAGTTTAAGTTCACACAGACAGATGAATACGATATAGACAGAAAATATAAAAGATTAAAAGATTTCTCTCTTTTGGAAGCTTTGTCTGACGGTCAGACTCAGGGCTGTGATCACTCGTTATGTGCCAAACAAACACTTTTCAGCAGTGGGCTCAGCACAAAGCCATTTCTCCTGCTGCAGACTGACTCTTGTGTTTGTATCAGATGTGTATCAGGACACATCTGATACATGCTAATTTCTGTCAGCTACATCCGATAGCAGAGTTGGACAGAGATCGGTCCAGTCTGGTCAGCTTTCACAGAAACCTTTTATCTCAGTCATCAAGCCCAGTTTTCTTAATTTTTGCAAGACTGAACAGGTGAGGTATACCCAGAATGTGCCATTGTACACTTCCTGTTTTTGGGCAGTCTCTGGTCTGCTTGGTTGTAATTGAGACTGAAAACTTACTAACACACTAACTTTGTTTATATGTGCCTTTGGGACTTATTAACAGTTATTCATAGCCAAACCAAACATATTGTTGCACATCATCAATAGGTTTGATATGGCTAGGGTTGCTTCTTTAAACAAATCTGCTGTGCCAACAAATTGTCACCATCTGTATTCGACTAATGTTCCCTAAGCTATTGTTTTGTGCACCGTAGTATTTTACAATAACATGTGCCAGTCAGAAACCAGGAACTTACCATAAATCCTAAGTGCATTGAGTGTGCATTTGTAGGCTGTGTCTCATTAAATAGTAATCTCTTCATTTGCTAGAGAGTCAGTTCCTCGTAAGCAGATCTTCACTTTGCCCAGGGTGGGAAACCATCATGGCGACTAGGTGGCTGTAACAGTTACGGTAACTGAGTAATGTAATAGGTTGACGGGCAGGAGTGGGCCTGTAGGACACATCTGATACATGCTAATTCCTGTCAGCTACATCCGATAGCAGAGTTGGACAGAGATCGGTCCAGTCTGGTCAGCTTTCACAGAAACCTTTGATCTCAGTCATCAAGCCCAGTTTTCTTCAGTTTTGCAAGACTGAACAGATGAGGTATAATGTCATAGACGGAGGTCATCACTGTCCAAAGTCAAGATTTTAATGGATTGCTGTTACATTTTTTGTATCTCAATATTCCCACCATCATGATCCTACTGGAACAGACACTTGTTTTTTAAACACACATTTTAGTACAAATGTCCAACTTGTAAATACGATCTGCCCTATGTCGAGGAAAGCGATACCATACTGTGTAAAGGTTTTTTTGTTTTAATCCCTAAACACCAGAGGTTTTGACTTTGATAACAAATATGAAATATGAACGAACAATATAACCAAGACATCCCAACAGGCGCGACTGCCACAGAAACAGGTCCGAATTCTTCACTTTCAGAGTTTTTGTTAGTGGTCTGTACTTGTATGGCGCTTTATACTAAATGCATTCATTCACATTATGTAGTCTACTGTACTAAAGCGAGTCCTGCAGCAGACAGTGTGAGTGAAATGTCTTGCCAAAGGATATAACGACAGAGACGGACAGAGTGTGAATCAACCCACAGATTGAGGGACGAACTCCTACCACCGATCCATCAATGGTTAATAATAGTTTTACAGTCAGAAATTCCCTCTTGCTATTTGCTTTAATTGAAAACTTTAGTTTTTGATCAGATCTGACAATTTACAAGGAGAAAAAATCTGACTGTGCCAGGCAGGGATTCTTTACTAGAATAATTTCAAGAATTTTAAGAATCTATGTTTGAAGTTGAAAATATATTGAAGCAAATATTAAATTAAATATTGAAATGAATATTAAAAAAATGTCTATGTTTCTCCCCCATTTATATTCTAGCTGTCAGAAAACTAGCTTTGTTTTTCCCAAGATGTGTAATACAAAAAGATTTCAACTTTAAGAATTTGATGCTGTTTGCTCTTGCAGTAATTTACTTGGATTAACAAACTGCAGTTTTATATCAGCTGAACTGTGTAATATTTGTTGTTTCTCCTACATTCAGTTAAAGTGTTCCATGTAAATTTGAAATGCTAAGTGGTTTGGTAAGTGTTGACTGCTATAATGACTCGAAAGTCAGAACTAAGAGAATATCCAAACAAACCAACAAACAATCTAAAAAACATTCATCTAAAAATTGTCAAGTACAAGAGTCTAAATGAAGTATAAGAGTATGTGTCCCCGGATACTCTTATACTTCAGAGGGACCAGATATTCATTTTCAGCAAAAAGACACAACTATTTTATTTGTTACCAGAAATATTAAGCCAGCATTTTACGCTGTTCTGTGTGTCATAAAGTAGGTTTGCTTCAGATCAACTGTAGGATTCAGAACACTTAACAGCTTTTATAGGCAGCGACAGTAAGTAGTTGATAGTAAATAGTTGATGGTAAACAGTGTCAGGATGATTAAGTTATGTAACATACTCCAGCTCCATCCGATAGTACAGGGTCAAACAGGCTGTCGAGATAACGATCCATCCCTCTCTGAGGCTCTAAATCTGTAGAGAGGGAAGAGGAAATATGTCTTTACCTCTCCAACAGTCAGCAGGGAGGAGCTGGTCTGTTGGTCTCAGTAACTCACCTTGGTTGAACCGATTGGAGTCAGATATGGCTGAAGGACTGTCGCCATCGCTCACGTCAAAGCCACCCCCCAACAGGCTTCTGTCAAACAATAACAGATGATAAGAAGATGGTAAAGGAGTGGAGGAGATCGATGCAGGACACCTGAAGGTGGTGGATTTCTGCCTAACGAAACACTTAAAATGAAGATTACATTAACGTTGTTTTGGTTTATACCTGATAAATGTCAATCCCGATTGACATTTATACTGATTTAAACTAATATTAGAAGAAAATGTCTGGTTCTTCTTTCTGAAAATAATTTACAACATTAGTTTTAAAGAAATGGTCACAGAATCATTCAGTACAGAAAAGAAAGCACATTCTCTTCTTATTCCAGACTTTTCTTTATGAGGATATAAGATAATAATCTGTTGTTTCAGGTGCTATGTCATGCATGCTACCTCAGCATTTTTTGGTAGAGAGCAGAATTCATGCTTTCCTTCATTAGAGGAAATTTGTCCAGATCCAAAATCAGCAAAACATCCAGAGCATCACACTGCCACCACCATGTCTACATATCACAATGATCCTCTTGTTAGTTTTACACTAACTAAATGTTCACAGATGTTTCTGTTTTGTTATAATTCACATTGTTTGATGTGTTGTTGGTGTCAAGGTGACAACGGAACTCAATTATATTGTTATAGATTGAACTTATCAAGTTAAAAATCGTCATCTACATGTGAATGAGTTGAATAATCAGAAAGGAAGAAGCAAAGTCCGCAACAAGAGAAAGCAGAGGTCATGCACCTGTCAGACCTGGAACATCAAAAACTGAAAAATATGGCATACTTTTTTTTAGCTCATTTAAAGGGAGTAGCAAAAGAGGACTCGCAAATTTAATTGCTAATAAAATCAAATTTGAATGTCTAAGAGAAGTAAAAGAAAAAGAAGGTCAATATATTATGGTTGTAGGGAAGCTGGAAGAACATCTGGTTACATGACTTAATATACATCCTCCCCACCCTCCGAGACAGAGAAGCATTTTAATAAATTGATATATGATAAAATTACACAGGAAACAGATGGAATATTGATTACGGAGGGAACTTTAATATTGTATTAAACCAGTCTTTGGACTCCACCAGTAGAGCAAAAAGTAGTAAAGCACACATATCCAGCTACATAAATACATCCTTAAAGGAATTGGGGGTAATACTTGTCTAGAGAAAGAGTCAGCCACTAGAGAGAGATTACACATTCTATTCTGGCCCACGTTCACTCTATACAAGAACAGATTTCTAATGAAAGCAAAAGACAGATTTAGAATAGTAGAATGTAAGGTAAGGTCAAAATCACAATACTTGATTTATTTTCAAGTATTTCCAATACTTGAAGATAAATCTAACCAGGAGGATCAAAAATACAACTTGGAGGTTGAATTTGGTAATGTTACATGACCAACAGCTAGTGGAAAAATAAGAAGGAAATAAAAATATACATAAAAATGAATTTCATTTCAATCACACACATATGCCAATTCCAACTAATCAAACAGTAAAGTATGCTCAATTAATAATTCAAAAGAGTTAAGTTTCTGTCTAAGGAAACCCAACAGAATGGGCCAAAAACAACGTCTGTCTTTTTGGAATAAAAAAAAAAAATAATAAAGTTTAGCTTCATTCAGGTTTTAATGTCCTTAAAACTGTAATCATCAAGAGTATCATCAGCATAACAATGAAAAGTCAGAGAATTTTTCTAACTGGAAGCATATGTGGTAAAGAGAATTGGTTCGAGCACCAAAAGATTTGATACAGAAACTTCTTCTAACAAAGCAAAGATCCAGCTCATATGATGTGTCCTAAAAATAGCTTTTATCCCACTGGTTTTTGTCCAGCCAGGATCACAAAGTCATCATTTTAACAGCTGGATAGCTTCATGAAACCTCATTTGTTCTGTATGTGTGTGTGTGTGTGGCCTTGTATGAATTATTCAATCACTGTGTTGTGGGGACCAACTGCTCCTTATGGGGCCCAAAGCCCGGGCGCCAGGAGAAGTGTTGCTATTTTTGGGTCATGGTGAGGTTTAGGACTGAGGTGAATAGAGTTTAGGCAATGGTATATGTCAGGGTCAGGCTAGAATAATGAATGAAAATTGAATGGAAGTCAGTGCAAAGTCCTAGTGACAATAAAAAGACATACAGTGTGTGTGTGCATTTGTGTGTGTATTGTCTCACATGCTGGCATTGGGCCGAACTCTGGCCGGCTCCAGAGCAGAGATGATGAAGTAGCTGTTGTGTTTGGGGAAGTCAGCAGGAAGCTCCAGGTCTGACATCAAGTCCAGAACATAGTCTGAGCCTTCAAGTTCGACCCACTGAGCCGGCTCCTTCAGCAGTACCGACCAGCCTTGGCGGCCGTCCACCGCACCCCTACACACACACGCACCCACACGCACACACACAAAATGCAACATTTTCACTCTGACATGTATCATCCTTTCCCTTTTTCTGCATTTACATTACCTGTGTTGTAAGATGTTTTTAGCCATTTCCTCTCCTGTCGTCCAGGAATGCAGCGGACATAAGAAGGACATGCCTAGAGAGGGAAAGCAGTAGCTCTTGACTTTAAGAAAATCATTTATAAATCTCATTCAATTCATTCAGCTAAATCCAAACAGAAACTGGTTTCACCAGCATCCTTCTCATAGCTATCACAAAACCAAACCAGAAACAGACAGAAGCAGAGCCAGCCAAGAAGCCAGAGTATCAGGTGTTCTCTAATCCTTAGTGGACTTGCCAAAAGACTGGAGGGCAGATAAGGTGGACGAGAGCAGAAATAAGAGAAGGAGAAATGGCTAAATACTCCGCTGAATGTTGAAGACAGACTGGGCTCAGGTAAAAATCTAAAGTAGGTTAGTGATGTAGGTCAGAGGGATGGTTGGGTCAGCAAGAAGGACTCAAAAAGATTTGTAAAAAGTATAAAAGTGAAAGTATATTTCTCACTTCTCAATAGGCTTATGGATGTAAAATTCCACTTGACTGTAAATAGTGTTTGCTCTCACCGTCGAAGCAGTGTACATGCAGAACAGTGTGAGCTTTCTTGCGGTTGGCGGTCCACTCCAGCAGGCAGGGTGGGTACGTCCGGACATACTCAGGCCCGACGCTGAGGCGCTGCAGAGCCTGAAGCAGTCGGTTCTGACACACACAGTCGTAGCCGTCTGGACCGTAGTCTGACACAAACCTACAAAAACAAGTGTGTGACTTGAAAACTTTATATCAGATGTTGCTACTTTCCAGAGGTAATTCATCCCTCAAATTTGATCACATAACAACTATAAACGTCAATTTTATTTTATGGAATAAAATAGTACAAAGGAGTGAATAATTGTTATTATTTTTTCTAATAAAAATCTGAAAAGTGTGCTACGATTTTATATCTAACCCTTGAAATAATACACTTGTTCACCCTAAAGTTTCTTAAGTCAATTTGCAATAAAGCAGAACTTATTTTAATAGACACAAAATTAATATAAAATAAAATCCATAACTTCTCTATCCCGGCTGAAAATTTCTCCATTTCTGTCTCCTCTCAGGTCAAGAGGCGGGTGTCATTCTCAGCATCACCCTCTCCTTTGCCTCCCACGTCAATAACTCTACTTGTTCTGCACTCTTCCATCTTTGTAATATTAATCGTCTCCGTCCTGCTCTCACTCCTCACTCCACTCCGGTTCTTGTTCATAGTCTTGTTACTTCCTTTCTAGATTATTGTAGTTCTCTCCTTTTTGGCCTTCCACTCAAAACATGTTTGATATTTAGCATTTCTATAACAACTGGAGGCAACATCGTTCTTGATTGTGATATAAAATGTCACTTTGTACCAGGAAGATACATAATACCATCCCTGCAGAGAGGATTTCTGATGATTTTCTTTCAACAATAACTTTGTTCTTGCCAGTCTTCCACATCAACCCCGTGGAGTGCTGGACTCTTTCACCTTTTAGTACAAGGCATTTTCAGATATTATTTTAAAGTCTATCCCTGCAAGTTTCTTTTTATCCAGTTTACTGTGTTTGTTTGTCTTTGATGCTGTTTGTTCACTAATATTCTCTGACAGCTGCAGCTGTACTGAGATAAATTTATTCATATGAGAACTTTATTTGCTAAATTATTGACCTCTGAAGGTGATTGCGCTTGAGTTTTATTTTCAGATGTAAAAAAAATAAATAATAATGAGATGTGTTAAAAAGCATCCATGATTTTCTTTCGACTTTGCAATTACATCCTATTTTAAATTAGTCCATTATTTAAAAACTGTTAAAATAAAAACAACTGAAAAAAAACACTGAAGTTTGTGGTTTGATTGTGACAAATTGTGAAAAAGTTCCAGGGATATGAATAGTAGAGCTGATTTTCTTACTTGAGGAGGTATTTAGCCAGTCTTTGAGAGGGCAGGAAGGCAGACAGGCAGGAGGAGAAAAGAAGCCAGCCCCGCTCTGAGTTCAAAACGTTAGGATTCCTCCACACCTACAGGACAACCAGGAAGTTCTTAAAAAGAGAAAATAAGATGGCATACCAATGTAAAAACTGTCAGTTTAAAACCTGGTTGGCTATCTGAGCCAGGATCTCATCTCTGAGGCTGGGGTTGGCCAGGCCCCTTTGGATGATGTAGTTCCCAAACATGTTTTCTTGAGCTCCATTCAGGTTCGGATCGCCCATGAACCGCAAGATCTGCCAACAGCACCAATGGATGTTTATGGAAAATAGTGCAAGCCACTCATGTGATATCCCAATCTTCACTGGATTTATATTTATTAACCGAGTGTCGATGATAGAGTTTCGCCAACAAATGCAAAACGAACCAAAATGAAGATGTCAAGAGATCCCTGCTTAAGCTCCTGGTCCAGACGAATCAGGGAGTTCTCTAGTGGAGCCGTGAGCATTCCAAACAGAGGCTCCTACATCAGAAACAAACACAAGGATCTGAACAGCTTCTCCATGGATCAACCATGTTTCCTATTTAAACAGTGACACAGTCTTAGCTGCTGATGTTTTCTGTGTTTTCTTTAGACAGGACTAAGCACTTGTCTTTCTCCCAGTGTTATAAAACCAAGAGAGAGACTGGATTTAATGGAAGGGGATAAATGTAAATTTTGGGGAAAAGATAGTAATGTTGAGGTTAAGCTAAGCAAACGAGGGGTGCACAGATTTTATCGGCCATTCGATTTATTGGCCCTGATTTCCTTAATTTTGGGAGATCAGTGATCAGCCCATACTTACATATGAAGTCGATATTATCCATGGAACTTATTGACCTCAGCAAATGTCTAAAAATCAGCCACTGTTCTCTTTTTGCTCTGCTGTGAGAGAGTCTGACTGACAGACCCAGCCACCAGGTCATGTTTGCTCATTCACAGTTAACAATAGTCACACCACTGTTGCCAGCCTTGCGACTTTCCTGCTATATTTTGCAACATTTCAGACAAAAAAAATGAGTGTTGGCCAAAATCAGAATCGGCAGGTCAAGCATCTTTAATTGGTGGTCAGCCAGAAAACTGCAATCAGTGCACCCCTAAACAAAAAAAAAAATGGCTCAGTGATGTTGGAAGCTGGCATGTGCTGTGAAAATTCCAACTTCACAGAGAATAAAATATCGCTCAAAGTTCATATCAAGATGAAGGAATTGAGGGATAGATGGGCAACTTAAACACATTTTTTTCTACACCATGTTCTATTTTCACACTTCTACAGATGTGGCAGATATTTTGCTCTGTGTTTCATACAGAACCAGTTGTGTAGGCTTCACTTATTTGTATTTATTTAGGTTTTAATATGTTGAAGCTAGCCTGGTAAAAACCAGGCCCTTGTCTTACTTTGCTTCGTCCAGAGGGTCCAGAGGCTCTGAGCTGCCGAGAAACGATTGTTTTCTGGAGCCGTGGCCTCTGTTGATGTTTTAAATCTTACCCTATAGCTAATATTTGTCTGACTTATGTAATGTGCTATGAAGCTTACTGGAAAATGCCTGTGCTGTAAACAGCAATCCTCCAATGCAAAGAGAGAAACACTGAGCTGAACAAGGCAGCTGTTAGTGTTAGTTCAATATCATATATAAGTATGCCAACACGGACTGAATGGCTTCCTTCACTTCTTCCGCTGCCATCGCTAAAACGGTGCAGAAAATCAATGTCACCGTTCACAACTTCTCCTTCTGTTCACTGATTGGTCTGGTCAAAAATCGACTGGAGACAATCCGAGTAAAGGAGAGAAATCCCAGATTGTTAGTGAAGCAAGATTTTAATTGAGACCAGGCTAAGTTGAAACCATTCCTTGTGAAACTTAAATTCACTTCAAAACTCTCAGAAAGTCACTTAAGAAGAATTTGCTCTATGTGCAAGTACACACTATTACTGATGCATACAGTGATAGTCACTCATGTGACAGTGCTAGTCTCATTACCCTGAACATGATCCGGATGTAGTGTGTTATGAGGTAGTTATTGATATCGAGGGGCAGGGTCAGCTGAGGGTCCACCTGAACCTTTGGAGCCTGGACCACTGCCAAGCAGTCAGAATGCAGCTCCTCACCACCTAACAGAGGAACACACACACACATGCACGCCCCCACACACACACCCGCACACACCCATACGCACGGGAATGTTTATGCAACAGTATGAAATTAGTCAGTGCCACAAATAAACCTCAGTGTTTGCAGCTTGGCGCAGCAACATTTACAGTGTTATTGTGAGAGCCCAGGTTTGTGTGTGCACACCTGAAGCAGACTGCAGCAGGCCAGCCAGCTCTGCAGGGATAGGTAATGTCGTCACATTCACCACTTCACGATTGATCCGATCCTGCACACAGAAAGAGTTAACCATTGCAGCAGCACATTTAATGTAAGTGGCTAATCTCTTGGGTGAATTTATTTTTGCAGTTTTACTCACTTCCTCCGCCTTCCTTGCAGGCTCCACCACTGTCTGACAATAAGACAGCAATATCACACTTCACACATTTGCTCAGTTTTAATTGCTTCCTCTGAATCAGAAAGATGCTGAATCTGTGTGCATACCCTCATGTAGCGCTGACGGTTTACAATTAGGAAAACGGCAGAACGTAGCCTGATGAGATATTTCCTCCTCAGAGCAAAATTTTTTCTGTTGGGAAAAGTGTTGCCATCATTGATGGATGAATTATGAAAATACAGAAAAAGGAAAAAAAAGCAAAAATGATTTGGATAAATTATACATATTATTAAACTAAAACCCCTTTAAGAGACATTGTCATGTTTGGTTTAGTTTAGTTTAGTGCTGCACCATCAGTGACAATCACTGTACTTGGATTAGTGCAGGATGTGGATGGCAATGCTATAGTTTCAGTGCACGTTTTTCACAAAGTGTCACTCGTCCTAATTTATCATAGTTGAAAAGCTATTTCTGAAATATCAGGGAATCAAACTGTTTAACCTTCACTTTATTGCCTTTTTACTGCCGTCTTACACACTCGACTAAAATGCAAATTTGCGCCTCACGCGTTTGTTGTTGCAAGACTGGGAAATCTATCACCTTTGATGGATGAGCACAGCCTGAACTCCCCGGCCTTATCTCCTCACATCAAGGACAATGAAAGAGGTTTTCCATGAGAAGGTTGGTCATGTTCAGGTCAGTGAAACCAGACTCTTACGCCTAAAATCCTGAGCTGATGGGTGAAACTTCAGACTCAACTAGGATGATATCATTAAAACCAGTCGGTGTCCAATGCGACAGTATGGCAGTCGTGTTTAATTTGTTCCAAACTCTTGTTCAGAACCTTACTGTATGCTCAGCCCTTAGCAAAATGCTTTGTCACATTATGTCATGTTACAAATATACAAACTTCAATGTGTTTTTTCGGGCTTGAATATTACAGACCAACACAAATTTGTGCATAATTATGAAGTGAAAGGAAGATTATGCAATGTAATCGTGTACTTATTTTACAAATGCATAAAAAAATATTGTAAAGTTTGCAACAAAAAGCTGCAAATAATGTAGTATTTTGTTGTGCAAAACACATTTTTGTATTTTGGAACAATTACAATTACCTGACCAGGTAACCTCTGCAGCGGGCTTCAAAGCGGGTTATTCCTCGCCTGAATTTGAGAAATTTCTGCCGAGCAAAACACATGCGAGTGTATCTCTGCAACACCATGGCAGCTATGTCCAACACACGGTCACGCTTCCCTTCCAGCAGCTGATAAAGCTCTTCTTTCAGGAAAATCTAACAGACACACATACAAATGTAAAGTTATTGCTATCTACATGTGACACATGCAACAGCCAAGCTTGTATTTTATGCATATGTGTGTGTATATATGTGTGTTACCCATAGAGCTCACCTTGCTGACCCCCACCTGATATGAGCCTTCCTTGACTGGACAGAGTTTGTGAAGCATGATAACACAATTTTCTCCATCTGCTGTCAGAGGATCCTTCAGACAGAGCAGAGCTTTATACCTGTGGTCACATGTAACATGGGTTTGACGAGGAAATATGAATACCAAAGTAAACAAGGAACAGAAAACCTGAAGCTGCAGGCCCTGCGTGTCTGATCTGTGCAAATCTTAGTTTGGCTGCTAATCTGAGAGCTCTTGTTTGGGGCTAATTGGTGTTCTGTGTATTCAGAGTGTTTGGCTGCTTGTTTGGTTTTACTAGCTTCTGCATGAGTGCTGCTGTAAGTCAAATCACTTTGGCAACAAACGGTGAGAGGTGCTGGGAGATCAATTGGTTTCATCTGCTTTCCTACTGAGGTAGCTGACAAATGCCAGGTGGCTCTTTCAACATGAAGGGATCAGTTTGTGTGAAATGTATTATCTCCAGAGAAAGGCAATAATTACAACAATTTTGAAAGAGTGGTGAGAGCCACAGGAACGTTGTCTTCCAAGACAGGAAGGTGAAAAGGGAGGTTGACAAATACTACGGTATTTTAAATTAATATTTTCAATTCCATCAGAATTAAAAATATTCTGTTTGTTACGGTAATGTGATAAAGTATCAGACTCCTCACAGGTTTCGTCTGTTTTTATTTATTATTCCTATTTCAGATCATGAAACAAACTTATAGCTATGACCTGCAGAAATGTGATATACAGTTTTTTTAATGAATATTTCATTTTCAAAGGGAAAAACCAATCCACGGCAGATTTGAAGGTTTAATCCTTTACTATCCCAATCTTCTTTGCATGATTGCCTTCATTTTGGAGAAATTGTAGCTTAAAAGACGTTTTACACTCAGGAAATTGATGATTCTAGTTTCCTACTGTCACATTATGATGTGACTTTGGGAAGACACCTAATCCCAAGTTGCTTCCTGATCTGCACATCATTGAATAAAGGTGTTTGTGAGTGATGTTTGAGGAGCATAGTTCTAGTGTAAAAACCCTAATGAGTGATTGACATGAATGAAAAGTGTTTCATATTAAGCTCAATCCTTTGACAAACAGTTTAGTCCCACTGCTTTGTTTTCCTGTTTAAGGTCACACTACAACATCTCAATTAGATTTAAATATTGACTTAAGCTACATCTAGATGTAGAGAAATCCAGAACCTTCACTTGAGATTCTTTTGTCACACTGTATAATCAAATAAGTTGGGAAAATAATTTTTATTTTAGGACACAATATTTGGCACATTAATTACTTTATCAAGCCATTTATTTATTCCTATTTTATTGTCAATTTTGGCAGGATCCGTCCTCCATACATAAGATCAGTAGGGAATACATTTTTAGTGTGTGACTGGTAGCTAATGCAGAGCCACAGAGACCCCAGGCCCAAATCAAACCCCTCTTCTACATAAGTACAACTGATTCGACCTAAGCTGCCTTTAAATATGGTCGCTGTCCAGATCAACAACCAACCTTGACAGGAAGCTGTGAAAGGGCAGTCTTGCTGGATAGCCTTCCTTCCTTATGCGTATTGTCTCCATAATGCCACAGTAAAGCAGCTGCGTGTTGACCATATCCATGTCAAACATTCCTGGCTTCTGCATACACAGGTGAAGTGTGTATCAATATAAAATGAATAAAAAACAACAACACTGCAAACCGGCACACATCATCCAACTTGCAAATATACCTTATGACGGTTCGGCTTGATGCATCGCACAAAATAAGGGTTACACCTGTCACAGACGGATGACAGTTGATGCACAGATGAGTAACTTGTGGCATTATTTTAACTTTTTGTCTAAAAAGGATGTCTGTTGTTTAGAGAGAATAAACTTTTTCTGCAGAGAGCCACGAGTTATATGTCAGTTTAGTTAATAGATGAGCGTAAAATTAGTATAAGACTGAAAGTGGTCCTAAGATTTTCATTCTCAATTCATGTGAGGTGTCAAGTTTAATGGCTTTGGACTTAGTCAGCTGTTGGAATTGTTCAAGGGAAGCAAAACATTCAGAATTTATTACATTAAAGAAGGTTATTTTACAACAAATATAAAAGATTAGAACAAGGGAAGAAATGCTCCTGCCATCACTCTTCTTTTGCACCCTATACTTTGTACATATTTATAAACCCTTTGTCTTGCACTGTCTCATAACTGTTGATGGTGTTCAGCATGACTTATCATGGGTTTCATTTTACCAATGACCAGAGTTCAATCTTATTTGCCATTTCAGCTGTATACAGTTGACGTGAGAAGGCATCCAGTTGCCCTTTATGCTTTCAAGTATGAATGTCTGGTAGCCAAAAGCAAGAAGTCTGCATTAACTGCAAACCTCTCCATCTTGTCCAGCAGTTCCTGCAGGCTGCTCTGGAACTTTGCGCTAACTGTGTTGGTCTGATGACGTCGGGCTGCACTGTTGCGACGCAAATTGGAGCGCTGCTGCGTCAAAGACTCAGAATGCTTCAAGAAAAGGCTGGATACCATCTGAACACAAACACAGAGGATGTACAGTTAACCTAAAAGACCCTGTAGGTAGAAGGATCTTCTCAGGTAACAGGACGATGATATTTGTTAAAGATACCTAAACATTAAACATTAACTATCTGAATGCAGAGCTGAGATTTTTTACTTGGAGAGTAATAACAGTCTGCAGCCTGTGGTTACTGGTCACAGCTCACATTGCAACCGACTGAGTGCAACACACCTTAAAACGTTTTCATAGCCTTTGACGTTTTTCACATTTTGTAACATTATACTCAGAAAGTCATTGTATTGTTGGGAATGGTGCTGTTGCAGTAGGCCTCGGCCTTCATTGACCAGCTGGATTAAATGACACCCACTATTTACTCAGCCGATGCCTGGAGATCATTGGTATACAGTGTTTATTTGAGTATCAGTGAAAGGAAAGCTAAATAGAAATGAATGCTAGACTTTTGAGGGGAGTTTTTATTGTGAAAGTTTTTAAAAAGCCCAGTGATTGTCTTTGCATTTTATAAATATGTGCAGCATACACATACTTGCAACTTTGTGCTGGTCCATTGCATCAAATTTGACAAAATACGTTGAAGTTTATGGTTTTCATGTAACAAAAATGAAAAAGGCTTAAAGGGTTAAAACAATATTTTCACTCAATTCTTCTAATAAAAACGTTTTGTGATTACTTTCAAGTGTTTCTTCCAGAATGCCACCCAAAAAGTTAACCAATTGAACTTCTAGTTGAAAGCTAAATGGGATTTTATTTCTGAAATATTTTACAGAAGAGATGCACTGCTTGAAAATAACAAAATCTGGCTTAGTCATGTGATGAAGACAGAACTGGCATGATCTTACTCTGTTCCTGCTTTGAATGAAGAGGTCCAAAACATCCTGCCGGACCAAGTCGAAGTTTTTGTCCAGGAATTTATGAACCTGTAAAGCACATTGTTGAAGCTCAGACAGAAAAGTAAAATCATGAACAAAGTAAAACAGACAGAAATGTACCTGGTAGGTGACTTTCCCGGCATAGTGTTTCAGGGTAAACTCTGGCAATGGCATCTTGGGCCTGGCATACAGTGGATCATTACCATGGTGATAGTGGCACTTCTGAAGGAAGGTATGGTCTGTTGCCTAGTGATAATTGTGGATGGTTAATGGTTGTTGTGCCCTGGAAACCATGTGTCTATAGCAGACATACATATTTGGAAAACTGATTCAGTTTGTCCCTGATGCAATGCTGCTCTTAATTCACACTGAGCTCCAGAGACTCTGTAAAGCATTTATCTCAATATGAGCTCAATCATTTTATCATGTTGAAGTGATGATAGCAGCAGGTAGATAATTAAGTCAGCATGTTTAATAGTTTCATATTGATCTGATCTGGCTATGACACAATCCCTTGAATCATGGAATATTCAACAGAGAAAACTTTTAAAACTTAATTTCTTCTAGAAGTTAAGCATGAACTATTTCAATCAGTTATTGCTCTCAATAGTTTAGTGCTGAGAGCAATATCAGCTCCCTACAGAAACTTGTCTCTGGGGAAGATTGCTCTCAATTCACCAAAAGTCTATTAAACCTTATAAGATCCTAACATTCTGTTTACTCCCCTTGTCCTACAGGTCTAAAATGACCTGCCCTACCAAAAGCCCCAAAATAAAGCAGCTTACTTGAATTGAAATCCAAAACCTATTTTGCATGATGAAACAATCAGTTTGTTTATTAATTCAACTCAATTTAATTCATTTTTTATCATGTATTTTTTGTTATACAATACAAAAAGACAATCAATAGTATTTACACTTTTCTTTTCTTTTTACCACAAAGCAACAGTTACTTTGTGGTAAAAAGAAAAGAAATATATATATTTTTTTTACACACAGTAAGAGTTTATTATTGTAATTATATAAATGTGAAGTACTTACTTCTGAATTAACTATACTAAAAGGAAAAACGTCAACAATTTGTAACTTTTTTGTCAGAAGTTTGTTCTTTTATATTTTTTAGGAAGTGAGTTATAAAAATACTTCTCTCATAGCACAATATGTGCTTGAGTTTTTGAACAATTTTGTTCTTATGTTGAACAACATCATAAGAACAACATAAGATGTTTATATTTTCTGGTGTTTAAATGGTTTTATAATTCACGGGTCAAAAATCGCCCATAAGACAATCCCTAGTGCCCTGGTAGTGTGCAGCCCACATGGAAACATAAACAAAAACAAAGTATGACTTTTTCTAATGATGGAAAAGTCATAAAATTTTAAGTTGGAAAAAGATAGTTTCAAGTATTTTTTCTACAGCTAAACATGGTAGTAGGTCACTTTTGACCCTCAAGACAACACAAGGGTTAACAGGCTCATGATTTATGAAGAGCTAACTTTTTACGCTTTATGTATTTATTCAGTGTTCTCTCATCCACATTTTAAATGTCAAAATAGGAAAAAGGTTTGGGACCTGGGGGAAGCTGCACTGGTCGTCCAAAATGCGTAGGATCCCATGAGGCTTTGCAGCAATGAGGTCAAGACATGCCTGGTTGTTGCTGAAAGGCTGCGGCTGCCACTGGATCTGCTCCCGCATGTATTCCTCCTGCAGAACACAATTCAGCACTTAACAACAAAGTTTATGAGATTAATAAAACCAATAAACCATCACAAAAAAGCATAAAGTTTATCAAGTAAGAAAATGTTTTATTTTACCAGGATTTATCTTTATGGGTCCATATGATATCCATCAATCGCATTTAATCAAAAATCCCCCTGTCCCAACCATCCAGGAGGACGGTTTCACCACAATAATTCATCTCAATAGGACTTGGAGGTTTTGTGTCCAAATGAATTAGACAGCATCTGGATTCTGATTAGAATTGTAACACTTACTAATTTAGTCTACTTATGCATTTGTGGGAAATGGGAGTGTTGACTTCCATGGATGAAAAATGCTGGTTGTTTTTACAGTGGTGATGTGGTAGTTAATGCTCTCAGAAGGCCGAAGCTTCTGCTAACTTCTTTCTTAAAACAGAAATCACCATATAAATCTTCACATTATGATCTGAAAAATATCTTGGGGACTTTGTTTTGTCTGGAAAATATGGTTTGAACTGAAGTCCAACCGCCACTTTTCAACTGTGACCTCATTGGTGGCTTTCCTCATGGCTTATAAATGTAGCTCAGAGGCATAGCAGTTGTGTTGCAATCAGAAGGCTTAAGGTTAGATTTCAGCTTCCTCTGGTCACATGAGTGTTAAGCCCAAATTGCAGACTCGTCTCTGTGTAACTGTATAAATGTGCATACTTTTATGGATGCAAAAGGATAAATGTGGCTGTTGTGTAAAGCTCTTTGAGTGGTCAGTGTGACTAAAAAGGCACCATATACAGTCGAACCCAGAAATAGACATACAACAAATAAAGACACAAACACCTTCCTGTCACTGTCTGAAGTTAAATCAGACCAAGCGTGTTCTGTTTCAGGCCAGTTAAAAAAAATATCAAGATTATTTTCAATATATCAGAGAATTATTGTTTTTATGTCTTCTAAAGCAAAAGTTTACATACTAAATGATTTCCATTTCTTTAAAAAAATGAGGTAAAGCACAGAGATGATGTCTCAAGATTTTGAAAACGTTTGATAGGTTCCCTGACATATCTGAAATAATTCTAGGAACACCTGTGGATGTATTTGAAGGCCACTGCTTGAACATGCTGCTTTCTTGTATGACAAGATGGGAAAATCTAGAGAAATCAGATTAACCTCCAGAGATATCAGGAAAAGAATCGTGGAGCTGCACAAGACTGGGAACAATTTATTGAAGCTTGTAGGTCCTAAGTTCAACACACCTACTGGAAGCTACAGGCCTTAACACAGCTTAAAAGAAAACATAGGAAAAAGGATATCTGCCCTGAACAGACAGCTTGTTCTATGTCTCTAGTGACAAAGTGACACAGTTTTCTGTCTTTGAATTCACAAAACACCAATTTGTCTCCAACAGCTGCTCTTAGATTCACAGCTAAGCTCAGATTTGCAGAGCTCAGAGGCTCTGTCTGCAGCTTTGGATTGTTTTGATTTATGTTTACTTCGTAGTTCACATTGTCTCGTCATACTCGCGTTATATGTGACCACGGGTATAAAGCTCTGCTCTGCCTGAATGATCCTCCACCAGCAGACAGAGATAATTGCATAATCTTGTTTCACAAACTATGTCCAGTCAGGGAAGGTTCATATCAAGGAGAGGTCAGCAAGGTGAGCTTCCAAAGTAATTTCATGCACACACACATATGCATGAAATAAAGCTGGAATGAGTTTTGCACAACATTTATAGAGCTTAACATTTATGTTTGCATGTGTGACTATTAGATTATCTGAAGGAAGAGCTGCATCAACTGTTAGAGTGAAAGCATGACTGTGTGTGTTATGGACATAGCTTTGTCATGATCTTGGGTTGTTTGGGGTTATAGTTTTGTTTCTATGTTTACACTTTTCCATGCTCTAGTTCAGTATTTGTAATCAGCTTAGTTATTCCTGCCTTTCCTTTATCAGAGTTTGACCTCAGTTACTGTTTACTTCGTCCTCAGCTCTTCTCATGTTCTATCTCCTTCCAGCCTGTGTGTCTGGTCTCTCCTCACAGCTGTACTCTGTTTCCAATCAGCCATCTGTCACTTGTCAGTAATCAAGCTCTCCAGTATGTAAGACCTTCATTTCCTTTCACATACTCCTGGTGTGCTGCAAACTCTGCAGTAATGTCATTAAAGCCTTAGCCAGGACCAGTGTCTACTGTTTGGATGCACTATGCACCTAGTGATTTTTGTTGCTTACTCAAGGCCTCTTAGCATAATATCTCTGCCTGACTTTCCTTGCTAATAACAATCAGGGATCAGTGAGCCTGTCAGAGGAAACATGATCAAAAAACCCAAATCCTCAAGTCTTTCATGGACAGGTCCAGTCAAGTATCAATTCTTTGTGGAGCAAGTACAAATCAGGACTCAAGTCTCTCTAACCGACAGAGCCAAGACAAATCTTCTTCCCCAAGACAAGCCTCTGGTCATTAAGAGCCAAGTCCTGATTTTCAGATGAAGATTCTTCATGAGACTTGAGTCTCAAACTTCACTGAAAGGCAAGCTGAAGATTTTTGTTTTTGACTTAAATGTGATGAAGTGGAAACCTGAGAGTTGAATTGTTATCTCTGGATTTAATACCCTGGCTTCTCAGAGACCTTATTCATTTATACAATGAAACTTATTTAAAGCATGAGTATATTTGCATCATAAAACAAAACCTTCCACCAATACTCTTTCTGCTTAAATTAGCAGAGAAAGTGGGCTTGTGGAAGTCAAGAAGAAATGTTAAGCCAAACAAAACTATCTACATCATATCAACATCTGAAATCTGTATTTAATAATTAGAAAAGAATCAAACACCTGATGGTGGATACAAAGCTTTCAACTAACATCTCTTTCTGAATCACTTTGTTTTAACATATGACTTTCCATCAACCAACTGTTCTCTATTGTTAACGATTTAGAAGAAAATTAGGCTGATGAGGTAAAATTTAAGCCCTGAATGATTTGGCAGAGTTAAAAGGATTTACAAGCAAAACCCGCTCCTGTGGATATGATCAGGTATATGAATGAAAAACCAACCACAGTCCAAAGAAAGGCATCTGTTAACCTTCAGAAAGTCTGAAAAAACTGCTGCTTAAGAACACTTACAAAAACTAAAATAAGTCTGGCTTTGGACAGGCAAATATATGTCTGAGAATTAATTTTTTCCAGTTCTGTGTGTATAACTTCTTGATCTAGAAGTCTTAACTTGTGATCTCCCTGACCTGCTCTTCCTGGAAGACGACTCTGTTGAAGTAGAATTGCAAAGTTTCGTTTGCGTAGTTGATGCACAGCTGCTCAAAACTGTTCACCTGTAGGTCCTGAAGAGCAAAAGAGAAGATGGTGGGAGGTGTATGGGTAAGTTAACAGAGCCAAGCTTTAATCCATCACCACAGGAAAATCTACAGAAGAGATTGCTTCATAGCGTGACCTCAAATCCGTAGATGTCCAGCACAGAGATGGAGAGGGCTTCGGTGCGAGGGTAGACCCGTCCGTTGATGCGCTCTGTCAGCCAACTAAAGAGCAGAGAGTACAGGATCTTGGCAACAGCATCTCTGTAAAAAAAAAAGAAAAAAAAACACACAATAAGGTTTCTATGGAAACAGAAAACTGGGTTTCTATGGTAACAGAAGACATCTGAAAAATCTCCCCCCGGCCCTGAGATCCTTTGTCCTTGCATGCCTCAACCAAAGATTGGAAGAGAATATCAAAGACTCTCCACTCCCCCTCTGTAAGAAGTCTCCTGGTGTAGTTTTTTATAGAAGGGTTAAAACGAAAACATTAAAAAAGCTTCAAATAAGACTGTCAAGCATGGTTCAGTCGCAAGTTCTTCCAAAAACAAAATGCTATAACCTCAGTTCTTTTACTGAAAATTTACTTGAGGCACTCACCTGGCATCTAAAGCGCTATCCACTGTCAATGGAGTGTAGATCTTTTCCCTGCCTGTATCCTGAGGGACGGAGGGGAAGAGAGTTCAAAGACACAAATTGGATAACTAGGACCGCCTTTATAACAATCTGGAAACATGAAAACATTCTATTAAGGTTGAGTGTGAGGTTGACCGTGTGCTTACAGTCATTTTATAAGTGACAGCTTTCTGCAGACTCTCTGGTGAAACCTGCAGCAGCTCGGCTACCACTCTGATCTCCTGTGCACTCACCACCGCCGCAGCCTCCTGGCCCTCAACCTGGACGGAGGCACATGCATGCAGCCATGCTGTCACCATCTGCTGTGTTTTTGAAACTGAATAGACTTATATGTTGCATTACCTTGCAAAGGTATCCATACTCCTGAAACTTTTTCACGTCGTGCCACATTAGACTGTGACATCACAAACATCAATGCATTTATTTAATAATACAGAAATGCTGGAAAGATCCACAGCTCAGGAGAGTGCGTTGCAGTGGCATTTTTAAAATGGACCTCGGTGGCAGTTTCCCACGTCGGCATTAGAAAACGGAGCGGTGCAAATAAACCAGATAAAAATAATTTGCCAGTCACACCTTGAAAAAGTTTTCCATTGCTTTTACGTATGTACAGTCACTGAGGAGATGCTTGCTGCTGAAAAATGGGTGACTACTTGACAAATATTGTGTGGGACTGTAATTCCCTGCACTGTGATTGTTTGGGGGTGGGGGGGAGTATTGTGCAAAATTAACTTTTTGAGCTTTGCTGCATACTGATGTCATTTTCTAATAAAAACAGACCCGGAGTGTTGCTTTGACTCATTCATGCAAGTTTGAGAAATCCTTGAGTCGCTCATGGTGATTCAGAGTGTCTTAATGCCTCAGAGAACTGCCCGTGTCCCCAAAGCTCCACCTTGGAGCTTCAGCCCTCAGCCGAGTTCCAGTCCGACAGAGCCCCCACACTCCCCTCGCTCTTCTACCTTATAACTCCACCAGAAAGCAGTAACTAGCAAACTCCACGTGGAACTGCACATCTACTGAGCTCATCATGCAAACTACAGCGCTCCTGAGAACGGTTGTAAACAGCATCAATGGACAGCATAGAGCAGCAATGTTGTGATGATGTGCTGAAGAGGAATTGCTGGAGGTTGTCAAACAGGCAGAACAATCTCAAGGTGAAAACAAATTTCTAAGACAAAATACAACATTTTCATTGTTATGAAAATGCTGTATATTGATTTATACAGTATTTTCATAACAACTGAAGGTGATATTGTCTCTTTATTGTGATATTCCCCGTTTTAAGGATGTGCTGAAAATTTGAAACTTTTCCCTGAAAGTTTGTGTTTATAGATGTTCTCCTTTTAGTATGACAGAGACTAGGCTATAAAAAATCTGCCCGTAAACAACGTTCATAGAGTCACAGCCATAAAAGCTGCAGGCAAAAGCAGCTCTATAATGTAGAAATCAGGGGGATGAATACAAATGATGGCCAAACATTTTGAATCGGTGTTTGTAAAAAAAAAGTGTTATTTTCCAATCACTTTACAGTTATGTACTACTTTGATATACTTTGTGTTGAGCTAGCAGATACAATTCCAATAAATGCATTGAAATTTGTGGTTATAATATAGACAAATTGTTGAAAACTTCAAGTCGTATGCATCCTTTTGTAAGGTGTGTATGTGTCAGTTTGACTGAGTGAGACCTGATGTGACTGGAAGTAGACATTCCCCAGATGAAGCACCGAGGACAGAAGTCTGTAGATACCATTTTGCTCTTCTGGGGTGAAGCACAGGATGTCCATGGCACTCAGCAAACGCCTGAAATCCTCCCCATCATCCTTACCCTCAATAGCACAGTTTCCTCCCTGCACACACATGAACACACACAGATGTCGTCTCATTAGCGTCACTGACAATGTACTTAACCTCATCTAATTTCATTCTGATTTTAGAACAACTCATCAGCAGCTCTCTGCTTATTTTTGCTAACCTTTGAAGTTTAGTTCTGCTACACTGAACATAAGAAGACCCACTTGAGTGCGTCACAACACATTAATGCTTATTACCAACAGAATGTAAGACATTTTCCATTATCAAACTAAGTTCACCCACTTTCACTTCTGAGATTTTCAGTGCATAATGAAAACTTATGTGGTCTTTATCAGCTAAATATGTCGTATCTTACTTTAATTACAGAAAAACAGACAAGAGTTAACATTAACCAAAGATGAAGACACCTTGAAAAAGCATGAGGTAAAAAATTAAAACAATCTGTTATTTGACTACTATCAATGTTATTCCATAGTCCCATGAGTGGCTACAAGAAGACATGCAGCAAATGGCCTGAGACCTGGGCTCAAACCCTGGTCAACTGCATCAAGGATTATTACCTCTGCATGTGGAGCCCACGCTCTAACAACTGAGCCACCCAGCACACCCAGTCCCTGTTTCTATTTCTAAACAGCATTTGCCCTCCATCTTCACATGTATGCTCTCAAAGAGGCACACCAAGGAAGGGGAAGTGAACTGGAAGAGAGAAATCCATGAAATCCTGAAAATCTGTGACTTGCTAACTGCCCTATTTATCAATACCTGCTTTAATGACTATGGCACCCCATCACTGATTGGCCAGAAAACTGGCCTTAAGTAAAACCACATAGAGAAGATACTGTCAAAGACAAAAATAGAACAAAATAAATCCTACACCACACAGATGAGATGAGTATCGCTATGAAAGCAACCTGGGCTTCAGCTGGGCCACTGGCTGATGGCCTCCATGCCGAACTGCAATGATGAGGAATCTCAAAAAGGAGCTCAGACCATTTATTCAGAGGAGATAATGTATAGTACCTCAGCATGCTTTTCAGTAGGCTGAGAAAATACTCTCATTTTTAATAATCTTTCATAATATTACTGTTTTGAATTTTCTTGCGGTGTAAGTAAAAAAAAACAGACAATATATTTCTAAAAATACTGCTTAGTGTAAAATAAATATCTAATTTACAAGCTTCACTCTGTTAACTAAATTACTAAAATAAATTAGACCTTTAACCAATAATGTATTGAGATGCACCCAAGTCTTCCCTGGTGCTGTGCTGTGTGAGTGAACCTGATTCAGATAGTAGTACGTCTCGGCCTCCTGCAGATACAACGAGCGCTTTTCATGAGGAGAAAGACCTGCCAGCATCTCATAGAAGATATGGTAGTTCCTCTCTGATTTGGCCTGTGGATTTAAAAAATACAAATGAGCTGAAATCAATCAATTCAATGGAAGGATGATAACCAACAGCACTAACCAAAGGCTTGCTGCCTCTACAGCAGACTTTGCACAAATTCAAACCTCAAGAACTAATGTCATGCAACCTTTAGATGTGTCACTTCTCTAACACACTAGAATTAAATTATTCATGAGGGGTGCTTTCTCCGCCCCTTGTTCTACGTTTTCTTCATACAGATAGTCTGGGCCTTAGGCAGTTGAGGAGCCATCAGTTGCTGGAGGCGCAGATTCTGTTGAAGTTTAAAATTTTACCCAGTCACTAATGTATATAGTGGGTCAGTTTGACACTATGAAGCTTACTGAAAATTGTGTGTGCTGTAAATTACCCCATGAGAAATAGGGCCATTACATCTTTCCCAGCAATAAAATGTTTAAAACATTCCTCTTGCTCCAGCTTTAATAATTTATGATTTAGAAACGTGGCCAACATGGACTGAACGGCTTCGTTCACTGCCATTGCTAAATTATGACCAATTGCAGGTTGAAATTCTAAAATGGAAAAAAAAAAAAAAAAAATCAATGCCAATCGTTCCTTCTATACACTGATTGGCCAGGATGAAATGCATCCAGAGAAATCGAACTCGATATAACAAATCCCAAACAGAGCACTGAAGGAAGATGAGAATCAAACAGAATTGCGTATGAAGGAAACAGCCAGGCTAGTGATTCAGCTGTGATGGAGAACAGATACATCCAAACGTTGTGGGGTAGTAGTTATTTGAGACTGGACCTCTGCTACTTCCTGTCCATTTTCTCAGTATAACTCATGTGTAAGAAGACTCCTCCTGACACGCAGAGTGTGTGTACAGGTGTGTGCTCTTGTGCTTTTCACCTGAAAGACAATGCGGGACTTCTCCAGCAGATACTGAGACGTTATGGCACCACTGATTACACCCCTGGTGAATGGCACATAAACATTCATTGCTATGCTAGGTAAGAGGTCATACATGAGTAATGTGGTTGGATACACTACATCACTGCTCTAAGAACATATCTGATCATGATGTAGCTGCTTCTGGGACATGTTTACATATTTACCAGGAACATCCGGTGCATCCATTTCAACAGATGAGTTGTCTTTACAGAGTTAAACTAACATAAAATTAGCCTGATGGGATTACACAAGAACATATAGCTTTATGTATAATAATCTATGCAAATAATGGAAACAGGTTTTTTGAATTGGTGTAAATAGAACTGGTGTTATATTTAGACATTTATAAAAATATATTTAGTCACAACCTTCATGATAAATATAACTCAGACCTCTATTTGCTAGTGAACTAAATCTATGACCGAATGTCCCCTTTTATCTAAATTATTTTAAATTGTCTCAATTGTACTCAATTAACAATTGAGTACAACATAAAAAATGACATTTGAGTAAATTCATTAAGATTTTAACTAAAAACACAGAGACAGTGCTCTTATTGCTTACCAATGATATTCTCCCCAGTATTACTTTTTATTTAAATTTTGTTTAAGTTTTCTGTCAGATCTATCAACAGCTTTTGATATTACTGATTACAGTATGTCCTACTTCTACATACAAAAATGAGCTGGTGCTCCAATGCCTTGCAGAGACTGGCTTAACAGAAAGATGCTTAACAGTCCTAAAAAACTGAAAATATCATCTGACTTGTTTAATAAAAGCAAGAGCAGAAAATATAGTTACTCACTCCTCCATGTAGATTTGTGTGTATTTTCCAAAGCGTGAGGAGTTGTCATTGCGAACTGTTTTGGCATTTCCAAAAGACTCCAGAAGGGGTGTAGCCTCAAGGATCTGATGAAACATCGCCAATAAAACGTCACCGGTTTTGTAATATGAAAATGTTAGATATCATATATAAATAAAAAAAATACCTCAATCTGAACGAACGTGATGCATATGGGGGTGGAAAAAAGTTCATTAAAATGTAAAAGTATAAATCTAAATTGGAATGAAGCTACAGAGCAGTAATCAGTGGATACCTGTTGAGTGACGTTGCGTTTGTAATTTATGGCTGTCAGGTAACGCAAGATCAGCTTAGTGGCCTCAGTCTTTCCTGACCCACTTTCTCCACTGGAAAAAGAAAAATGATGAGCGTACAGACATTGTGCAGGAGTTTTAATTGGTACGAAGAGTGTTTTTCTCAAAATTATTAGGGGTGGATGAGTTTATAAAAAACTGTCTATATAATATGAATTTTACTGAAATGACATAATTTTTATGATATTTTCATTTCTGTAAATCCCAGAAAATGGTTTTAAAAAGTTGGTATCTTCAGATAACACAATTCTGAACTACAAAAATACCATTTAATATGTCATACTTATACAATATTGATAAAGACTTTTCATTATTCTTGGTACCTTAATGACAGTTTCCATAGAAAAGACATTAAAATGGTAATATTTTGTTCAGTTTACGCGCTGCTTACTGAAATTAGTATTTAATAAAAACATATTAGCAGCATAAACTGTGACAACATTTCATACCTGATCACAATACATTGGTCCTTTTTGGCATCCATCATGCTTGTATATGAGAGATTAGCAATGGCAAAGAGATGACTGCAACACAGAGACATTTTTCATGAATGACCATTATTTTTACGCCTGTCACTTCTGTGTGCTGAGTGAGTCTGTTTAATGTATATGTGGTACTGAAAAACATGACCAAACGCTGCATTGGAAACCAACCAGCTCCATTGTAACAGTAGCCTATCACTTACATATGAGAGTGCAGGCATTTACAACCTGCTTACCATGATACTGCATCTCTAAGTACGGGTTACCACGTAGACATACTCAGAACAAGAGCACAGCTGCATCTCAAGTGGGAGTATCTGAGTAAATAAGAACTAATAATGATTCTCTCCTACATTTGGCTTTTATCCAACAACAGCAGGACGAAAACAATAGGAGGTCCTGTTTAACTCTTGCTATAAGCAATGTAAGAAACAAAGTAAACATGTGGAAGAAGGTCATCAGCAGACGAGACCAAAACTAAACCTATTGACCTACATGCAAAACACTGTGTGTGACAGAAACAGACAAAACTCATCCTGAAGCCCCACAGTGAAACATGCAGGTATCAGCATCATGCTGTGATGATGTTTTTCTTGAGCAGGAACAACTGGAAGCTTGTCAAAGCTGAAAGGGACATGGGTGGAATATACAGCAACATTGAAAGAAAACCAGTTAGAGGCAGCAAAAGAATTGAGAATGGTGCTTAATTTCCCAGCAGAATGATCTTTGGTCAATCAGACCAAAATATAGAAGAAAACCCGTTTGCAAAGCTTTTAAAGAAAGACCACAAAACTCTTGTAATTACGTTGAAACATCATTCTACAAAGTAGTAATTGAGTGAGGATCACAACACCAAGGTCTTACGGGGGGTTGTCACTCAGACCATGGCCTTCATACTGGTGTACCATGTCTGTGCCGTAGATGTTGAGCAACTTGTATGGATTCACAGACACAAGAATGTTGCCTATGTAGGTCTGAGGGAAAGGAACAGAGAGCAAACAAGGTAATTCGCTTAGTGTTTGTGATATTTGGATAGATTAGTTTATTGTCATGTTAGACGTTGAACGTACATATGTAAGTTCATGATCAAAACGTTTCTTCAGGTTCAGTAGAACAGTGGTTTCATTCAGCTCACTGAAATTAAACAGAGGAAATTAAAGACAAACCCACTGAAAACAAAGGGTTACAATTACACCGTGTTCCAGATTATTATGAAAGTGATATTTTTTCAGATTTTCTTAAATCTGAGAAAATGCAAATGATGGTCAGTATAATTTTCAAGTCATGAACTATTACAGTACAAATCAAATTTTACTGAACAAACCTCCCAACGAGAACAGTATTTTTGTTCAAAAATAAAAACCTCAAAATGCTCTGTTCCAAATTATTATGCACAGCAGATTTTCTAAACATTTTATGGATTATAAAGAACTACAAACGGTCATTCTTTGAATGTGCAGCATGAAGTGGTCACATGTACTAAAACCAAAATCTATTTCAATGCAAAACATCTTAACAGACCGAGTCACATGTTAACATAGGACCCCTTCTTTGATATCACCTGCACAATTCTTGCATCCATTGAACTTGTGAGTTTGTGGATA
>CAEGAE010101474.1:0-12504 GCA_903067095.1 Girardinus metallicus | reverse complement strand
ATAAATGGCTGGACAGGGTGAGAGTTCATCTGTTAAACTGACTGAAGATGAAAACATTAACCAAAAGCTGGAGTATAGACATTTTTATAAGCGTATTTGTGAATCTGCCTCTTTATTATTACCCTAAATATAGTTTCAGATTTTTGCATAAATTTTCTTCAGGTTAACTTAGAAAATTAGCTATTATTGTTACAAGTTAATTTTCTAAACTACAGAAAAGTAATTGTTATGGAAGCTGAAATATGAAAAATTAGACTGATATTGATATGCGACAGTAACACTGCTGTTATGTTAAATGTACCACTGTTTTATTTTATCTTTTTTTTTTTATCCGATTACCCGATTACTAAAATATTTGTTTACAACAGCCCTAAAGTGAAAACATGATCACAATAGACCGTTTTCTTTAACAAAACTTCAAATAACCAAATGAGCTCCAGCAGGACACACTGCCACACTTTTCTGAGTGCGTTCACTCAGCTGTGAACGCGGTAAACTTTAGCAAATGATCACATCAGTTCTGTTGATTTGTAAGCTCTCTTCACATAAATCCTGCAGTGACTTATATAAACTAAAACTGACATTTGATCCAGAATCAGAGGCAACTTTCAGCACTAAAACCCAAACGGACATCCAGTCTCGACTTATTGTCTAACACCTGAGCAGAGAGTAAAGCTCGACTGCATAGAAAAGAGACAATTAAGAGTAAAGCAATGTTCTCATGACACTGTCGTCTGTATTGTTATTATTAATAAATTGTGTGTTCAAGTGTTTAGCTGACTTTGTTTAGATTTAATAAATCAGTCACTTAAGCATCTGTGTTTCATTTACAGCTAAGTAGGCGTGGGACCGTAGCGATTCTCATGGGGTGATAACCTCGTGAAAACATGGCCGAGTTTCAGAGTGGGGCTATTTACAAAAAATATTAACAAAAGTTTTTTAAAAACCCCCCAAAAAAACAGAAAAACAAAAGTTGTTCCCATTAAAATAACATTTTATTGCAGTAAATAGGGTGCGTCTGTAACCAGCTGATGTTTAAGAATAGGAAAACGTCTACTAATGCTTGTTGGAGAAACGACACCGTTTTTGGATCTTCTGCTCTTTATTGAGTTGATAATTGCCAGAAGTTGCCCGATTGACGGAGAAGCCTCTTGTAGTTTTCAACCATGTTTTAACTAACGGAAAGCAACGGCCATGATTGACCAGAAATGTTTCCAAACAGCTGAGTTTATCTGTGAGGAGTCGTGGGAATGTTGCAGCGCTGCTTTAGCCAGATGCCCAGTGGTATGCAGCCAGACGCTGCTGCGCATGCAGGAATGGGGTGATGAAGCTGTTCAAACGTGGCACAACTCGGAGAGGTTACCAGTCTAGGGAGGGGCGGTCTGGACTTGATCTGAATATTTTTGTAATGCTATTGTGATAAACATTTTGAAGGAAAAGAAACTATTTGGTAGTTATTACTTTATAGTTTCACTGCATGGCACTTCATTCATAACGCCACACATACAAATGTCCTTAAAAGAAATTCTCATATGGACGCTTCTCCTGGACGCCACTTACTTAAGAGTGTGATTTATATCACTAAACTGCACACAGTAACTCCTCTGGATCATATTTTCTAATTCACTGATATTTATTGATACTTTTTTGGAAGCTAAAACTTATCAAATTTAGTGACTTTTTAATAGGCACAAAATCAGTTTTGGACAAAATTGGAACTGGCAGGTCGGGCTTTTTAAAGATCTGCGATCGGACAGAAAATTCCAATCGTGCCACCTCTCGTAGAGTCGATGATAAAATGCACCAGTCCGTAGGATAAAGACTGGAAATTCACATACTGGAAATTGATCTATTTAATGGGTCAAAACCAAAAACTAACAGAATTATAGTGCTGTAAACACAACATTTTAAGCACTTTAAATAAGTTTTAGAGAAATCAGAGGAAGGTTAGAGATGTAATCTGAGTACCGGAGAACCTGCCGCAATAAATCAATTTAATCGCATGATAAAATAAAACGAGCTCAATAATTTCCGTTTGCCTGATTGTTTATTTTTCACGTCTCTAGACTGGATGACTAAAGTTTTCAGTCTAGTGCATCGATCTGAACTGGCCCCTTTTTTGAAGGGCAGTTTCATTTACAGAGGCTTCGGTATCCGTTTTATTTGTTGTTTCAAGTAAATAGTTTTTGTTTATTTACATCCGACATATTCTAGTGTCTGTGACAGACTGGTGACCTGTCCAGGGTGTACCCCGCCTCTCACCCGGAACGTAGCTAGAGATAGGCACCAGCAACCTTCCCTACCCCATTAAGGGACAAGGGTGAACAGAAAATGGATGGGTGGATGGATATTCTAGTGTTAAGTTTGCCAGAAATTAAAATGCCTTTATTGTTATACAAAATGGTCTCAAAACAACAATATCATCATTTATCGCAATAACTTTGGAAGAGTTTATCGTCCAGCGAAATTTATCGTGACAGACGAAACTACAGAATTTTTTTCCCCCTCATTTTTCTGTTTTACTCCTTCAGTAAAACATTTGACCTTGAACGAGCTGGAAAGCCTGATTGGTCCGTGTGTTGTAGCCAAGGATCTACATTTCTGAATGACAGTTGATGGCAAATATAAGTGAGGCCTGATATTCCACAGTGACCCTTCACTGATGGACATGTCTAACTAAATAAAGCCTCAGAGTTTGACAGTGCTGAGTTAGGCGCTAAATAAGCCAGAGGGGACGTGTCTTCCAGATGTTTCAGCCAGACAGATGTCAGTGTTTGGTGTACAAGGGCCAAAACACTGAAGCTAAATAGTTTCGTTGAGTCTCTGTGGATCGTTTCGCTCCATCGGCTGCCATCCCTTCAACCCGATCCGTCGGACTCCTAACGTCTCCAGTCGGGACGGTGAGAGTTTTCACCTCTCGAGTAACCTCGGTGGCGACGATGCCGGCCAGAGCAGGAAGGGGAAGCGTATTCACATGAACATGGCTACGTGAAGGCGGGCAAACTCAGGAAGCGGTGATTAGGTCGGCTCTTGTCGCATGCCCCGGAGCAAGGAGTCACAGCCAATTACGACCCAAAGCCAGAAATAGTTCTGCCCCGCTCCTCGGTGTTTGTCCTGGCCTCGGACCCTCTGTCCCTGCTGCACTGACCCCCGTCCGGCGGAGCGAGTCCATGTCTGGGAATTAAACACTTGGATTAAGACACACACACACACACACACGGAGCGGGGCGCTCCAACAGCAGGAGGGACGGAATCCCATCCCGTCCGAGAAAGAGGGGGGAAGGAGCTCAACGACTAATTGGCACAAATAGGATGCAATTACTGCCTGGACTGGGACTGGGAGGAGCAGGGTTTATAAGGCCACCAGTGGGTGGTGTGGTGGTGGGGGACGGGGGGAAGTGGGAATCTCCACGCCGGAGGAAGTGGGAGGAGATGGGTCAGCTTCTCTATTCCTGTGATGGATCGTTGCTTGTCTCCGCTACATACCGAAACGCTGACAGTCGAGGTTATATGAAAGAGGGGGGAAGCGGAGGGGGTTGATACTCAGACGCCATTCCCCCCCCCGCCCCCCCCACGGTGCCCCTTCTCTCTCTGCTGTTTGACCCTTCACCCATATTCTCTCACACTGCTGGCTGAGCCACAAGCGCTGTTTTAATGGAAAAGCTCCTGAGCGCCTCGGCCTGTTGGCAGACAGCTCCATGTCGTAAACTGAGTTTTAATGGCAGCGCAAGAAGCCTGGTTAGTGCTGCTCATAGCTCTGACCAGAAGACCTTAGTGCTGACACACACACGAGCACACGCACACACACACCCAGTCGTGTGTCTCTCTATCTTTGTAGGGACTTTCCATTGACTTCCATTCATTTCTACAGCCTAACCCCAACCAAAACTCAGTTCACATCTTACTCCTAAACCTAATCCAAAAACAGAGTTTCCCCTCATGGGGACCAGGATTGGTCCCCACAACCTCACAAGGTAGATGGGAAAAGGTCCCCACAAGGATATAGAAACACAGTGCACTCTGTTGGAGTTCATTCATGTTTGTCTCTGTGCTCCAGACAGAAACTGGTAAACTGGTAACCAGAAACCCTCAGTGTAAATTACCTTGAGAAATAATGAGATTTGGTTATATATAAACAGGCTTTAATGCCGAAAAATGATCAAATGTTACAAGCCATGCATGTCACACAAGTGGAACAGATGCAGATATGTATTCACCGTCCAGCGCTGGTCCACACTGAGCTCACCTTAAGGGTGACACCAAGTGAGGCAAAGATTGTAGCATGAGTTTAGCGCTTATTCTTCTCTGCGATCTGTCCCCTCCAAGGGTAGTCTAATCAGTTTCCATCTGTTCATGTATGACTGCCGGCAGTTACGCATAAACATTGTTATGTAAGCTTCAGCGTGTGCGTGTTTGCAGTTAAGAGGCTAAAAGAGACGGAAGAACAGATAGAATCTACTACAACTCACACACTAGTTTGTATTTCTACCCTATTAGGACTTTGCATTGACTTTCATTCATTTCAGTAAAGCTTAACCCATTTTCCCCGACCATTACTAACAGACACCCAACCCTAAAAGCAGAGCGCAGATCTACTCAGTCTAACTCTACTTTTTGTACTCTGAGCGACGTTGGGCTTTATTTTTTTTATGTTTAATTCCTAATTTCACTTCCTGAGCCATTTGAAAGAACGTTTGTTTCAGTTTATTGTTACGTCTGACCACAGCAGTCAACCTATTGTTTTTGTCAGTTTCAGTTTCTTTATTATTCATTATACAGTGAACACATGAAAGTTGTTTTTACATGTTTGACCAAGCTTGTGAAGCCATTGGTGTATTTAAGTGTGCTGTACTGGTGCAGAGTTATCAAATACATTTGAAATTCAGTACATTTGTGTGTATTAAGAAAAAGTCAAAGGCTTATAGTCAATCCAGCACAGTTTTTCAATCAAAACTAGACCTCAGATATCTGTATCAGAAGTGGAAAAAGTGAATCCCCTATACAAGGGGGTCCGCTGTATTTGGTCCGGGTTTTGGTCCCCATAAGGCCCATTGGTCGGTTAATATGACCATAATGGTCCTAAGAAGAATCAAGTATACACTTCACACACAGAGATGCACCAGTAATGCAGTCAGAGATTCAAATATCAGTTTCCTCTTGATTGGTCAGTGACCAACAACTCGAACACTAAATTTGCTTTCTCGTGTATTTATTAAATGCTTTAAAACTGATCAGGTTTTCTGGGTTTAGTGACTATCAGATGCTGTGATGTATAAATTGAGATAATCTAATCCCACTTCCTGCTGGATGAAGGCGGTAGTTTTGCAGCATGTTTTGGTCCTTGGGGCGGAAATGCAGAACAAGTGTAAATAAGCAGGTCAAACAGTCGGTGCTTCTCTAATAAACACCATTTTTTTCAGCATATCGGTGCCATTATTCTGTAGAGAGGGTTTCTACACAGTCTGAGAAAGTCTGGATTTTATTTTTAATCGTTTCCAAAAGCTTGTGAAAAATGAAACAGAACTTTCTGGTCATTCCTGTAATGTCTTCTGGATTGCTTCCTTCTGTCCTCCTTTCATTCACGTCTATTGTCCTTCCTTTTCTTCCGTTATTCCTTCCTCACTTTTTTATTTTCTTTTTTTTCATTCAATGCCACTTATTGCTTCCTGAAATCCTTCCTTTTTTCCCAGTCGTTTGTGGCATTTTTCCTTATCCATCCTGCCGTCCATCTTTCTTTCCAAGCTTCTGTCGCTCTGTAGTTTTTCACCTCATTTCCAGTGGGTTTTTTTTTTTCATTTCTTTGTTTTCTGTTCTTTCATCCTTTCCAATATCTTTCCTCTGTCACTTTATTACCATTCTTTTCTTCCTACTTGCTCCTTCTTGGTAATTCCAGTTCCTTCTTTCATTCCTTCCTTCCTATTCCTTTCTTCATTTGTCACTCTTCCTTCCTTCCTCATTGTCCCTCTCTCCCTTCCTTCCTTCTTCCACTTCCTTTCTGTGGGTTTCTTGCTTTCTCAAACAAGTTCTGACTCGTGTGCAAATGTCTACAATAAACCTATTGGGGAGTTTTAGCATTTATGCGTTTCAAAATGGATGAAATGAACTGTGTGGAAACGCCTGGGACCCTGGACATAAACCGCCGCGCTGCATCATCTTCCAGCTCAGTGTTTTCCACCGACATTCAACTTGTGCCTACTGTGACATTCCAGTGATGGGGGTGGACCGTTTAGTTTTAATCTTTGTCAGTGGAGCGTGGAACTTGGTGCCCTCTCCCCTGGCTCTCCATGTGTGTGTGTTGTTGAAGGAGGGGAGGGTCGGTGGTGGTGGTGGTGCGGAGGTAAATGGAGGGGCTGCAGTGTTTCCGGTAACCTTGGCGACACAGTGGGGATTTGGAGTTAAAAAAAGCCCTCAACTTAACCCGCCCCAAGATACCCTCACCCCCTCGTCTATCTCATTTTTTCTTCTTAATGTGTCAGTCTGAAGTGGAAGTGACAGCACTACTTGGAGTGTGTGTGTGTGTGTGTTTTGTGTCTCCCCCTGTGAGAGCATGGGAACTTTACATTTCAAAGCCACGCTGTGGGCACCCATAGATACTGCAGCGGGACATGAGTTTTATCCACAAGGGTCAGCAAGTGGGTGGGAGGGGGAGGAGAGTGGATTTTAAAAAAAAAACAGTCAAACTGTGTGTGTGCGTGGGGGTGCGTGGGTGTGTGTGTGTGTGAGGGGGCAGTGTTTGCTTGCGTGTGAAACAGAAGGTGAAACATTTTCAGGGACTTTGAGGAATTCTCATTTTGTTCAGATTAAGAAAGTTAAGGGGTGAAGAGGAGGGGTGACCATGGGAGAAGAGGCTTGGATTATGGGTGGCGGTGGTGTAGGGGGTGATGGACATTCCTCAGGATGAAGTAGGTCATTGTTCGCTGTCTCTAGTGAAGAGAGCTCTCTGAAGGAACTGATGAAGTGAAAGCAGCAAAGGGAGGGAGGGAGATGCAGGACTGGATGGAGGTGGACGGGTTGGGGGTGGAGGCTGCAGGTCCATCTATGCAAAGGCGAACCAGGAGGAGGGGGTCGCATTATTCAGTAATCCTATTGAAAAGGCTTCTGAAGGACAGTCCAAGAGAAGTTGGCAGAAAGGAAAAGCGAATGGAATGTGACAACAGAGAAATGCCATTGATGGTGGTCAGTTTAACACACGTTGATGTGGAGAGACAACTCTGCTGAATGGAGAGGCAGCGCAGCGGCCAACATGATGCAGCTCCACTGTTTACCGTCCCGTCCCCCTCTTTCGGCCCAGATGCCTTTTAACTATCAGGTTTTGTTGCCGGAGCTGTTGGTGTAGGGACCATTTCGCTGTTGGGCACAGTCAGCAATGGTGAAGTGAATAAAGCGTCAGTCAGGCTTCAAACGATATGAACTCCGGCCAGGTTGTAAGGAGTAACGGATTCGGTGACAGAGTTCTGTTTACTTTACAATTCTGCCGTGCCTTGTGTTGATCTGTCACATAAACCCCTACAAAATCCTTTGAAGTTTGTGGTGAGAGACATTTGAAAGGTGCAAGTATCTTTTTCATCATCTTTGAAGAGTGTTGTAAAGAATGCTTTCTGTAGACAATGTTCAAGAAGGAATCTGTCATTTTAAACCATTGATTTCCTCATTGGGATCATAAGGGTGCATTCACACCTGCTCCTTTTAGTCCGCTTTAATCTAAGCCTAATCTAATTTGCCTAGAAAGTCTGGTTGGTTTGGAGAAGTGTGAACTCTGATGCACACCAAAAACGTGAACTCTGGACCGCCTACAAACCTACGCCTCTGTTCGCTTTGGAGCAGTCCGAAGACCGCTCCAAAAGCAGGAAACAAACTAAAGTGCAGGGCATTCTGGGTAAATACAATCAAAACAAATCTGAGAGTCCAGCTCTAGTGGGAGCAATGTCTTGTGGTCTTTTGCCAAAGACAAAACAGCTGCAAAAGACAAAACATTTACCATTTTTCTGGACTGTCGGGTGTGAAAACAAGTTGTCAAGTTGAAACAACTCTGATTGCTTCTGTCATGTCCTCTAAGGCGCGTCCTTCTTCTCTCCACAGAGTTCTTCAAGGAGCTCCTGAAAAACTCCCAGGCGTCGCTGCACAGCATGTTTGTGCGGACCTATGGCATGATGTACATGGAGAACTCCCAGCTGTTCACGGACTTCTTCGCCTCGCTGACCCGCTACTACGTTTCCGGCAGCTCCGCCGTCAACCTGGAATCCATGCTGTCGGACTTCTGGGCCGACCTCCTGGAGAGGATGTTCCGGCTGGTCAACGTCCAGTACGAGTTCAGCGACGCCTACATGGAGTGCGTGAGCCAGCACACGGAGCAGCTGCAGCCCTTCGGCGATGTCCCGCGCAAGATGCGGATCCAGATGACGCGAGCCTTTGTGGCCGCGCGCACCTTCGTGAGAGGCCTTGCCCTCATGCCAGACGTGGTGAATAAGGTGTCCACGGTAAGCGAACGCAGCTTTTTTGTCTTCTCTGAAAAAGGCAGTAGAAGTCTGCCGACCCCTCCCTTCAGAGCCTCTGACTTCATATCTTTTGTGTTTGCGCCAGCTGCGGTTGCAATAGACAGCCAGTCTCAACACAAACCTCTTTGACTGTACTGGTTTGACATGTTTTTCCATGTGATTCATTGATGATTAGATTATTCTGCTTGGTGGACCTAGCCCTATAAAATGAAATATTTAAGCTGTTTCCCAGTCCAAGTATGCGTCTTGTGTGAGTTTGTCTCGCTGCGGTTCGGTGAAAAACCGCCTTCCTAACAGCTTCCCGCCTCCTCCAGGTCAGCGCATCTCCCAGCTGTGTTCGAGCAGCCATGAAGATGTTGTACTGTCCCTACTGCTCCGGCCAAGTGGCCCTGAAGCCCTGCCAGAATTACTGTCTGAACGTGATGCGGGGGTGTTTGGCTAACCAGGCTGACCTGGACACGGAGTGGAACAACTTCCTCGGTAAGAAGACTTCCAACACGACCATAATCCAAGTCTTGTAACCATAATAGTTTCTGTTTTTATTCCCATTTTCCACCAAAGATTGATAGAAATTGAATCTTCGGTCACAATCCAGTTCAGACGGTAACCTAAACAGGAACGTTTTGTTTGAAGGTCCTCTTTGTTAGACATCTTGTACAAACATGTGGCTTATTTACTGTAATGTAAAGGGAGAGGGAGGGGTGTACATGTGACTGGCTGCAGGATGAAAGCTGTTATTGTTTAGTGTAAACACACTCAGATCTGGTCCATTACATTCAGGGTGGTGCACATCTCCTCTATTCTCCACTCTGTTTATTATGCTCCGCTTTCTGTTTGCTCCTCTTCCGCTGCAGCTTCTGTGCTCTAATTTCACTTATGAGCTGCTGCCATCTAGTGGCAGATTTTAGTAACGACATGCAAGAATATACAGTTGCATTGCAAAATTATGTCCACCCGTTTTCCACATTTTTGGCCTATTACAACTGAAAAAATTAAATGGGTCTTATGTTGTAGACCAACACAAAGTAGGGCATGACTAAAACGTGCAAGGAAATTATTTAAAGAATAAATCTGGAGTGTGGTGTACATTTGATATTCAACTAAATAGAATATAGTGAATAATATTAGAGAACAAACAGCATCGTGTAAATCAAAAAATGTCAGAAAGATCAGGAAGGAAGATGAGTATAAGTTTATTTTGAAGTGTTGCATAACAAACATGTGGAACAAAAAAAATTATATACGTCTTAAATTTTGTCTTGAGAAGACTTGTCTAATCTCACACTTTATAAAGCTTATATTTCTCATGGGACTTTTCTGTCAGGCAAACATTCGAGTCGAACACAGACATCTTCATTTAGTTCTGTGACTTGAGACTAATGCTAATTAGGTGCTAATGTACACATGCTAGCTAGCAAGCGCTTTTGCATCCATCGTTGGTAAGGCCAGTTGGCTGGACGATGTTTGTTTTCGCCACTGGTTCACTTCGGTTGTTACAATGTTACAAAGTAACATGTATTTTGGACAAAAAAGCTTTGGCAGTACTATATAAAGTACACCTTTTTTTTTTTTTTTTTTTTACTTATTTTTGTACATTTCTGTTGATTAAAAGTCTTAAATTTAATTCCTATCGGTCTTAAAAAAGTTTTAAATTTGAGTTGGTGAAACCTGCAGAAACCCTGATTAATTGGTTTACCAATTTTTTTTTGCCAAAGTAATTAATGTAGAGGTTGACTCATCAAAGCATATTCCTCTTTAGAATGGTATAGTCAAAGTTTACCCATAATCCAATTGAAAATCCTTGGCCGGATGTTCTGACTCTCATCTGATCTGAAACTGTTTTGAAAGGGAAAAATTGGCAGAGCCTTCATTCTCTATCCAAATACGCCCCACGTTTTTCAAATTAGCTGCTAATTAATAAATATTGTTACATATTTTAAATATACAAAAACTTTGTCAGCCATTTTCCTTTCGCATTAATGTATTTTTCATGAAAGGGGTATGTTGTTGAATTTGTGAATTTGTTGTGAAAGATGAGCTGTTTGATTGAGAGCCCTTGCGTTGTGGTTTCCAGACGCCATGCTGGGCCTGGCCGACCGGCTCGAAGGGCCCTTCAACTTTGAGTCCGTCATGGACCCCCTCGACGTCAAGATCTCCGAGGCCATCATGAACATGCAGGAGAACAGCGTGCAAGTCTCGCAGAGGGTCCGCCTCAGCGCCGCCGTTTTCTCCAGAAACTCCAACTCAGCAGATTCCGTTTTACCAAGCTTCTCTCCTCCCTGAACAGGTCTTCCAGGGATGCGGGACACCCAAACCCAACAAGTCCTTCCGCTCCAAACGCTCAGGGAAGGAAACGGGCTTCACCGGTCGCTTCCGGCCCTACAGTCCAGAAGCGAGACCGACGACCGCCGCTGGGACCAGTTTAGATCGGCTGGTGAGGAACCGGACGATGAGCCGCGGCTCTGCGTTTGTCCTGTTGCCTAAAATGTGCTTTGTTTGTGCCGCACAGACGGTGGAAGTGAAGAAGAAGCTGAAACACGCAAAGAAGTTCTGGTCGACGTTGCCGGAGACGTTGTGCGCAGGGGAAAGGACCGCACCGGGCGACGAGTGCTGGAACGGTACAGCCAAAAGCAGGTGAGGGGGGGAAAAAAAAAATACTTTTACTGGGTTTGTACGGTGCTGGAAATCCTTGAATTTCACTGAGGAGTTTTCAAGGTTTGGGAAGTGTTTAATTTCTGAATGAATTCATTAAAAGTGCTTGATACTCAAACTGTGCAGTTTGGTAATGAAGTGGATTTTAATGGAAAGCCTACATTTGGAAAACGTTTTTTTTATTGTTGAAGTCAGCTATTTAAAGATATCTAAATTCTTTTCCTCACCTTCTGAAGTCAAATCAGACCAAACCTTTCTTGTTTTCGGTTTGTTAAAACTGCCGGAATTATGTTTATTTGCTAACATAACATAGAACATTTTTTAGAGATTGTTTTGTAACTTTCTCGAACCAGACGGGTGTATAGAGTATGTGTGTAAGAGAGACATTTCAAGACATAAAATGTTGTTATATGTTGCTTTGCATTGTTCCTTCTGTAGAATGTAGAATATTATCTAAAGACATTATAAATAACAGTAATAAATGATATATCTTAGTGAATTGAAACTTCATTTTCTATTGTTTTTATCTCCAAAGTGTGATGCTAGAAAAGTTTGAAAACTTACGTTGAATAGTGCTTAACTTCTATTATGGGAAAAGTGTACAAGTCTTATCCTTATGTATGTTTAATAGAAAACTGCTGTGCAAGTCTGACAGTCACACCTCTATCCTCCATAGATACCAATCAGATGTGATTGGCAACGGGCTGGCCAATCAGGTTTCAAACCCTGACGTTGAGGTGGACATTACCAAACCAGATGTCATGATTCGCACCCAGATTGCGGTTTTAAAGGACATGACGAACCGGCTGAAAGCGGCACACAGTGGAAACGACATTACTTTTGAATCAGGTGAGGGCGCCAGGCCACCTTCACTACCTGTAAGCGATCGTCTCCTCTGGAGCTTTATCTGTTCTTCCTGCGCAGTCTGGGAGAGTGTGGAGTGTAATCATTTTTAAAGGAGGAAAACTATGTGGGATGTATTTTTCCATCCCTGTTTGTTCACAAACTATATAGTCAGATTGAGACATTAGTCCTTCAAACCAGGAAATGTTCTTCAGGCGGTAGAAGGCTGATTTTGTAATCGTCTTTACGGTGGGGGAAAAAAAGTATTTAGTCAGTCACCAATTGTGCAAGTTCTCCCACTTAAAAAGATGAGAGGCCTGTAATTGACATCGTAGGTAGACCTCAACTATGAGAGACAAAATGAGAAAGAAAATCACATTGTTTGATTTTTAAAGAATTTATTTGAAAATAAGGGTGGAAAATAAGTATTGTCACCGACAAACAAGCAAGATTTCTGTCTGTCACAGACCTGTAACTTCTTCCTTAAGAGGCTCCTCTGTCCTCCACTCATTAC
>CAEGAE010101473.1:0-58316 GCA_903067095.1 Girardinus metallicus | reverse complement strand
TATATATATAGTTGTTGGTGTTTTTCTGTTGTTTTGTTTTTTTGCTCTTTATAAAGCAGCTTAATCCGTGTGAACATATTGAAATGGAAATTAAAGCTTTTCAAATTTTGTATTTAATTTACTCAAGTAGTCCTGATTTGATTTTTTTTTTTTGTCATGTATTTTCATACATTGAACCATTTGAACTGCAAAAACGCATGTTCATTGACAAACGATTCAAGTCTTTTGGTTTACATTCTTCTAGCAAGCAATAGGTCCTCTTGCTTACATGACTTCAACTTCCAGATCTACTAATACTAATGAATGTCGATATTGAAGGAGAAAGAGGAAAAAGCTTAAAGCTTTCAGAAATCTCTGTCCTTGACGGCAATATTAAATTATATGCAGGATTTATCAGCATAATACTGTTTCAGCCATCCAACAAGCCTTTCAATTTTCTACAGGGAAACAGAGAAGACAGAAAAGGACATATGCACTCACACCTAGGGGAATGTTTTAATCTTCAGTGACCTAAAATAAACGTGTTGGGACTGTGGGAGGAAACTAAAGTAGCACATGAAGAACTCCAACCCCCAGCATTTTCCCAAAGTCAAAAACCCTGCGCATTGAGGTTGTAGATGTCGCTAAATTGCTCTTACTGCACTTTTTTTTGTCTCTGTTGGCCTTTCGGCAGAACTTTAAAAGACTGAAGACTTTTCAGAGGTACCCGTTGACTGCTAGGTAGGGTCAACACCTCCTCGTAACTCTTAGCAGGTTAAAACAAGCTATTACTTGTTGTTTATGCAGTTTCCTGACTGATTGAACTCTGGAAATATATCACCCTCCCACCTAACCCCTCCAAGATGGTTAAGGATTAACAGGAAGATGTCAAAACGAGCGTCTTTTTCTAACAAGCTGGTTTGGAAACGAGGACTTGTTTGTTCAGATTTATTATCGCAGCACAATGTCTTCTTTTGGTCTGCATGAAGTACTACTCTAAACACGAACTCGAAACCCATCTTATGTTATATAACTTGGACTTTTTTGGAATGCCAGCCAGTAATAGTTTTTGCTGCCCACTTCCAGCACAGAACGAAACAAAAACCTGTTGTTCTGAAGAGGGTTTTTCGGTAAAGAGCCCTCAGCGAAAACGCCTGTGACTTTTTCCAAACCAGTGAAGAATCCAGCTGATGAACAAGCTCCCCTTCCCCTCACCCATGTTTCTGTCACTATTCTGTATTTGGCTTAATTTGGACCGCTAGGGTCTGTAAATGTTTGAGCCATTGTAGGCTCGCCGAGGCCCGCAGGTGAGGACAAAGATGAAAGCTCGCAGACAAAGAAAAAGACACTTTGCTCCGGTGGAACATGCGTCGTACAGCAGAGAGTTGATGTATCAAGACGGGATGATGAAGAAAGGACGATGAGGCAGGAGGAGAACCAGACAGACAAAAGATAGGGGATACGCAGACATAAAAAGGAAGGCTTTAAGGGAAAAGGGACTGAGCTTTTAAGGCTAAGAGAGAAAAAGAAACAAAGCCAAAAGAAAGAAAAAAAAAAGATGAAGGAAGATGGAAAGGGACTTTCTTTCAGCCTCAGCTTATTTGTGCTGTTGCTGCAAGACCAGAGGAGAGAGATGCTCCGATGAGCAGGAACACTTACTAATCATCATGTTTTTGTGTCCTGCATGGTTGTACGTAGACTCTACTTGGAGTACAAACTGTTTGAGGATAAACCTTTGCCACTAAGTGTGCGATCTGGAGAACCTGAAGAGAACTGGAATGTCATATCGGAATCGCACATCGGATTAAATGGGTTTAATTCAGACAATTGTCTATTTTTTTTTCCCCCCACCTTCCCGCGAGGACAATTTCCCAGCAGGGACAATAATAGTGATGCTTTTACTGATACTGAAGGTGGTTTAACACAGTATTGCTTCCTGGCGAAGTGAAGACAAAAACATTCATCTAAATTTGTGGTTGTAAACTGAAATGAGCCAAAATGTGTGAAAGTTAAAGGGGCATTAAGGTGGAGTTAGTAATTTCCAAGCTGCTGAAACTTAGCTTCAGCAGCTTGTTCCAGGGGAAAAAACTTGGCTTATATCGGAACACCGTGAACCCGCTTGGACATCTTCCTCTCCCCATGTCTGACTCCGACTGTTGAGAATTTTCTTATATACAGGAAGTTGCATATAAATCCCTCATTATCCTTGTTCTTTGAGGCGAGGTGTGTGTGTATGCATGTGTGTGTGCCTGTGCTTCTTGTCAGGAACACATGTTTTCAAAGAACCTCCACAATATGCCCCCAGCGAGCGGTCTGATGAGCATTGATTGGCTGAATGAAATTATCAGATGCTGCTGAAGGCCACCTAGAACGGGTGTTTGGGTGCGTGTGTGCGTGTGTGTGTAAATGTCAGTTTGCCTGTGTACCTGGAGGCAGCTGCTTCTCTTTATTTATTTCAGATCTCATAACCAAAAACCTATGAAATTCTTTCTCCCCAGTGAACACACAGGGGTTTCATTGTTGTCATATGTCAGCAAAGGCCACCCAGCGCCTCTGCTCATGTGCGCGCGCGCCGCCTCGGTGCGTCTGCATATGTGCCCGCTCTTATGCTGGCGACGATGCCCTTGTAGATTACACGCCGCGCGCAATCTGTGTTCGGCAGACGTGCCCTCGGAGGGCGGATTATGGGATAAACATGGTGGCAGGCTCCTGTCACATTATGTCTGCAGACCCTCTGCAGGTACTCCTGCAGGCTGCCGTAGGACATTTATGAGGAGGCGATCAGCTGAGAGGGGGGAACGCTCCTGCTTATTTATCTGCACCGGCACATGTGCCAACTGCCTGATTAGTTAGGTTGTTACAAGTATTTACAGCCCGCAGGCCCGATGTTGTGGAGTGCAAGTCGATTTTTATTTTTTTTTCTTCCTTTTTTGTATTTGTTTTCGTTTGAACTTTGTTTTCTGTATAAGCGGTCCTCATTTGCATTGTTTGCATGGCTTACAGTGAGATTAGCTTTTAAATGAGACCTTAATGTGCAGTCGTAGCTGAATGTGTTGGAGGAATGAATGAATGCGTAGAACAAATGCGAGTTTTTCTTTTTCTCTCAAGTTACAATGCTTTGCTAACAGTGTTCATACTCTCTTTTAACATTTGATGGCTTCGCAGCTTTAAACTTTTACATACTGAGGATTTATGCTATAGATTAACACAAAGTAACTTTTAAGCACAACTACAAATCTGAAAAGTTTTGCTCATTTGCACCCGTTCTTAGAAACAAATTCAATAAATGTTGACCTGTATGCAAAACGCAACACCCTTACAATTAATGTTGGTGGCAGCATTATGCTATGGGGTATTTGCTTCCTGAATTGGAAGTGATGAGAACGCTTTAAAAGATAAGAATCAAAGTGCCATGTTAAACTTTATTCATCTTCCCTATGCCTGCTGAATAAAAGCATCCTCACAGTATGATGCTGTCACCACCACCGTAATACATGACAAGGATTGTGTGTGACGGGTTATATGCAGTTTGGCTTTTATGGCTACAAATGTACTACTTTTGTCAAGGCTTTTCATATTAAAGGGAAGCGGGATATTTTTTTTCTTTTTTTTTAATTGCAGCTCTATCGACTTTTATTCATTGGTACCTAATGGAAAAAGGCAAATAAAGACAGATAAAAGTTGCAGTAAACAGGCTGGGGTCGATGATCAGACCCAGATAAGCTAGGCCTTCATATATACCGCACCTGCTCTACTGCTAATCAAAGCCGCACCCCAAACAAAATTTTAAATCTTGATATCCGAGACAAAGGGGCTCAATACTAACGCATCTCCCGTTTTTCAGATATTCTGTAATAAAAAGAAGGAATCCATTTCACAAATGGGCACTACTTGATGTTGAACTATTACATAAAACTCAAATAAAATACTTTGAAGTTTGTGGCTGTGATGAGGAAGAAATGCAAAAAAGTCCAGGTGATGTGAATATTTCTGCTGTGGGATTACGAATATAGAACTGGACTTGAGTCGCCGACGTCTGCGTTGCATCCAGAGCGTTTGAATATAAAGGTGGACATGTTGATATTTAGGCCACCAGTGGTGCTACAAAGCTCTAATTTACGATAAAAGAATTGAGCACATTACGTTCACACCTACAGCGCTCACACATCCATCGCGGATAAACTCCCAGGCGTCTGTTGTCCTACACACAGCCCTGTCCGCCCACGTGAGCCCCGCACAGATTGCCACGAACACATAAAGAGCTGCGCTCCTCTCTTCCACTGCTGATCTCAAGGACACTCAGTCAACATTTACTGGGGCTTTGATGGCTTTACAGCCGTCGTTATTGCTGCCTCCCTTCGCTCCACCTCATCTTCCGCCTCCTCCCTCTCCTGCCCGTGTCATCAGCAGGTCTCAGTCTTGTGTATCATTGTGTAATTAACCACACAACGGGGAGTGGCCCAGCATCCAACTTTCAGCACTGATTAGAAAAAGCAGGTCTCCAGCTTTGAGCCAAAGCCATCTGGTCGCTATTTTTAATTTAAGCGAGATGATTTGGGGAGGGAAAAAAAAAAAATCCTCTGCCACTTCCAATATTTTCTTTATTTCTTAATACTTTATTTCATTTTTTATATGCGTTATGTTTTATATTAACTTTCTATGGAGCAGCAAAAGCACGGCATACCTTTTTGTCTTTTTGGGGGACATTTTTTGTTATACGTTTGTTTTTCAGAACTTTTGTTGAAGATTTTAGCAGAAATAAAAATAAAAAAATAATATATAGATGTTTCACAAATATCCTTATTTGTTTTCCTTCAGTAGATAAAATACCATCAAATTAGAAATTTAGATTTTTTTTTTTCTAATATTTTGTTAAGAACTTGTGACCAGTCAATGTCTTACCAATGTCCTTGGTATTTTATCTGATTAAAACATTGATTTATCTCAGATTTAACAGCTTGTCAGAATAAATGATGCCAGTAAGGACTTTCAATACTATGTTGTAACTGCCTTTTAATTAAAAATCTTATTGTAGTGAAGTAGATTGAATCATGTTCATATAAACTAAATTGGATCCATTGTGCGGCGATAAAGTAATTAATTTATTACAGACTCAACCAACACAGTCGTTGGCTTGTGGAAATGCATTTGCTTTTTTTGGTAGATCATGCATCAAGTGTGATTAACCCCATTTGTTGGAAAGCTTAGATCAATTTCATTGGTGACACCAAGGCCTGATTAGCGCAAGAGTGTCACAATCAAGAATTCATGTCAGTGGAAACTGACTGACAACATGAAGTTGGCCACAAGATTTCAAAGAACAATTCAGTGATTCAAAACTCAGGAAAGAAATTGGGCAAAAGTCTCATCCTTAGGAGATTTTCAAGGAGACAAACAATGCTGACCAAAAGGACCACATGGACCCATCTGATGATGATATTGATCACCAAGACGTCTGGGGACAAAAATCTGTGGGCTGATGAGACACAAGTGGAACTTTCTAGGATTGTATATCTTTACATGTGTCACAGGACATTTCATCATACCATTAGTCAAACATAGTGATGGTTAAGTGATGCTTTTCTACTTGAAGATTTGGCTGACAATCTCTAAATGCTGACATGAAACAAAATGAATTTAGATATTTGAAGTGACTTGTTAGAAATCCAGACTATAAACTAATTAAAGGTGCAGTCTGATGTGTTTTCCAGGCACATAGTGCCATTTTAAAGCACAATCAAGTAACTACATTAACATCAGTTGTTATAAAAATGCTATATGGGTCAAATATATATAAATAAATTTGACTTTGCAAATTAACTCATTGAAATAGGGCCTTTGTCTCTTTAAGCAACTCTTGCTCTGAGAAGTATCTTAAATAAGCATCCAATGATTTCTCAAATGTGCTTGAGAGAATCAAAGAAACACTCCCGGTCTGTTTTTGATGAGGGAATAACATCAGAACATGATGTGAAGCTCTAAAAGGTTGATTTTTTTTAATTTTTTTTATTTACATAATACTGTCCCTTTAAGACACTGAGGCGTAATGTTAAATAGGCCATTTGCGCTAAGAGAAATCCATCGATTTCTCTGGCTGAATTAAAACAAATCTGGGAAGAAGAGTGTGCCAAACTTCCTCCACAGTGATGTAAAACATTCATCACTACATAAATGCTTTATGGGTTTTGTTGCCTCCAATAGCGGCACTACCAGTGTGAGGTTTTTTTTCCTAAGTGTTTTATTATTATTATTATTGAAGTTATCTTTGTCTATTAAAATGTTTGTTCAAGAACATTTAAAAAGCCTATAATCTGATAATTTCCCATTTGAAGAAAAATATAACTACCATCAGCTTTATTTCCAGAGTGAAATGTGTGTGCAGTTTGCTGAAGCCGTGCCCACCGGCCGGAATCCTAATTCCTCTAAACCGGTGCTGGCATTTACCTCCGCAGGTCACACGCAGCTGATTGACCCAGCCTCTACGCCACGTGGCACTCATGGGGCCCCCATACGAGGCCCGTCTTATTGGTGGCGAGGGCTCAGAGGAAAAGGGGGTGACAATTTGTCTAAACCTTTCCTGAATGCTCTTCCTCTCTCAGGATGATATTGAAAAGATGCTCCAGGCTTTCCTCCAGCAAAGCGCCAAGCAGAGAGACCCCTGGGAAATTTTGTATTCACCCAACGCCAAATTCTTTTTATTTATTTATTTATTTATTCCCCGTACTCAACTCGCACTCAGAAACTAGCATACAAGCTGCATCCTTGTCCTATATTTCAGCTGCAGCTTGCGTCTTCAAAAACTCTGTGGTTTATCATCACTGACAAAGACTGTATCCCGTTGAACCCGACCGCTAAATTTCCTTTCAAAATGGTTAAAAAAACTTGACAAACGTTACTTTTCTTTCTGTTTGAGGATTGTGTAGAACATTTAGATTTTTTTTAGCTCTGTTTATTATACCCCAATCAATAATGGAAATTCTTTATTTAGCATTAAGGAGAAATAAGATACAGTTAAAGCTGAGCAGATTTTTTTTCAGTTTTCTGTGAAATTTTAAATAGGCCATAAAATATTCAAGATGGTTTCCATTCAATCAAGAAGTTTGTTTCTGATAGGAAATGAAACAGGGATAGTAAATCCTTGTAAATAGGCTGGCCGCAATAAGCAATAAATCAATTAATCACATGCTAAATTAAAACAAAGTCAATGATTTCCATTTGCATGATGTATTGATTCTCTCTACCAATAGCTGGATGATAAGTCTTCCTTATGGTGTTTTGGTCTCAACTAGCCCATTTTTGAAGTACAATTTTGCTTACAGAGACTTCATAATTCATTTTATTTCTTGTTTCTGTTTTGTGCATTTTCTTTTTAATTCAAAATGTCTTCCAGTTCCAGTGTTGAATGTTGTTAGAATTTAAAGTTTGTTGGTTTCTGAGAATGTGTTCTTGCATTATTATGGCGTTACCGTGTTATTTTGTATTTGTTGTATGATTTACGCTGCTATCTTTGCCTGGTTATTCTTAGAAAATATTTTTTTAATCTCAGTTATTTTTCCTAGATAAATAAAAATGGCCACATACATACCATTATATTACTTGAGAATGGTTTAAAACAACAATATTATCATTTATCACAATAACTTCAATCCAAATTTGATATGGTGACAGGCCTGTTTACAAAGTTATCATTGCTTTAGAAAAAACAAAGTACTTTTATATAAGATCAAAAAATGGCTTGTCAAAAATTATTTAAGCACTTATTAAAATTTTTTTTTTTATCATTACATAAAACCCTTCTTATAACAGCTCTTGACATGTTTCCACAGGTATTTCCACAGTGTAGCTTCGATGATTCGCCCCAACGCTTTGATGTTGAAAGGCCTCTTCACCATTACCCTAATCTTTATTCTGTCATAATCTGTGTGTTTTCGGACTTTGGTTGTCACTAGGGTTTTTTGTGGTTTGGATCTTGATCATCATAACTAAGTGCACTCCATGTATTTGTTTCCATTGAGTTTTCAGGTCTTATTTTCTTCATTTTTTTGTTCTAGTTTAGCTTCTTTTAGTGTTGGTCGTTAGGATCAGTTTGATCCGTCAGTGTTCTGGTTCAAATCCCTCTCTGTCCATTTTGATTCAGAGTGCTACTATACCCATTTAGCTTTCAAGTGTTTCATGTAACAACTTTGAAAAAGTCCCTTCAGGACTGTGGACACTGACATTAGCATTTTGGATGTCTGTTTGCTGCAAAAGGTTCGAGACGCTACTTTAGGCTTCAGTAGCTGCAATGATAGGCTAACTCCTTTTCGCTCAGCTTGCACACAACAATAGTCTTTTCCACCATCCAATCAGATAGTTTTTTTTTTTAAGCAAAAATGAACCCGCAGTGGGCCAAAAAAACAGCTTAGTCGTCCATTGCTGTCGTTCTATTAAGCATTTGTTCTGTGATAATAACAGAAAACTCATTGTTTCACAAACTTAATAAAAAAAAAAAATCACTGAATTATTACTTTTTGCTTGTCTAACTGTTTTCCCTCTGTCTGATGGGGCTCCAATAAATGATGCGTTTACGTTTCAAACTATGATTGATTGGAATCATTATCGTTTGCTGTGAGTTTGCAAAGTTGCGCTACTTAACGTAATTAGTGCGGTGAAGAAGCCTATTTGAGTTTCATGTTTGTGAGGCCTGAGACAATATTGTACTAAGAAATTTTGAGCCAAACAGACTCTGCTGACTCACCAGTCCCCACATTTTTATTTGCGTTGTAAAATATCTGTGCATTTAACATCCCTGTGCTTAGTCCTGAGGTAAAAATAGAGCTTGGCTCCAAAATTCCTACAGTATTGTTTTTATTTTGTTTTTTGAAAACACAGAGCAATCCGACCTGTTGATTAAGCCGTATAAGAGTGGCGGTTTCCTGTAAGGTTAAATCGTCCTGCCTACTCATAATTGTAAAATCACACAACAATCACAGAAGAGAGAAAAAGAACAAGATGGCAGAGTAGAAAGAGGAAAACGGGGCAACACACAGAGAGAGAAAGAAAAGGAGAGAGGGGAAAAAGCTGATTTCCATTCTGCCCAGATTCTTTTCTCTCTCTCTCTTAAAAACATCCCTCCGGTGCAGAACTTATTATGGAGCCCAGAATTGCCTAATGTGCTTATTTCTATTGCTAATGCAGCAGACATGAAGGAGGACAGGCCAAAGCTCTCGGAGGAAAACTGTACAGTACAGTAAGACCTGTAAGCACAATTTAAGTAATTAGATGGTGAGGCTGGAATTAAGGTCCCACATGAGCATATAAAAAAAATAAAACGGAAAGAAAAACTTCTGCACCAACCGCACACAGTGGGCAAATGAACAGAGAAAGAAAAAAGAGAGAAAACATCCAATTTGTGCTCATTTATCCTCAACAATTGTGCGCAACAATGATAAAGTACGGCGATTGAAAACGAGTTTTTAGTTATTCATTCCCTTTTCCTCAGCTCCCTCCGTTCTGTCGGCCTTTGAACTCTTTGCCTCAAAGTCTTATTAACAATGAATAATCCTCTGAATATAATTTTTAACACCCGAGCCGTTACTCAGCCAGCAGCTAGTCGTCTGCTTGCGGTTTGAGACAAAAGATTGCGGGATGTGAATTCGGAGCCATGTGAAAGCGGAAATAAAACAGAGGGAGGGGGAAATAAAAAAGAAAAACCTAGAGGAAAAAGAAAAAGACGCAGGAGCTGTAAAGGGAGTTGCGGCAGCATGATGAAAACAAGAAAACATGCGAAAGCCAGAGGAGCAAATGAGAATGGTGAAAGGGGAGACAGAGGAAGGCAAAGAAAGTGATTGTTGGGGAAGAAAAAAAGATAAAGAAGAGAGGGAGGCAGGGTGGAAAGTATGGGGGGAGTGTGATTTATGCCTGGGGAGCTCTGTGTCTCCCTGTGAGGCCCCCTGCTGAGTCCTTAACCTGAGAGGCGGAATGGAGGCAGGATTAGAATCCCCCTGCTGTACGCTACCTACACGGCACTCGGAGACCTGGAAAAGTGTTTAAAACCAGCGAGAAAGTAGAGAAACACGTCCATTTGTCTCCCTCTTCAAACGGCAACACAAACATCTTCTTTGTATAAATCCGAAACCCTCTCGAAAAACCTCTTTCAGCCTTGAGGGTTGATTTATTTACACATTTTCAGAGGAGGGTTTTTAGCTCATCAAAAGAAAAAGAAAATAATGGCGGGATTTTGATGAAATGTGTTTCAGCGTGGGAATCATCTCGCCTCCTTTGCTGATTTAATATTAATGCGTTTGGATCAAACAGAAAACGGGGTGTCGGATGTGCCGATTTGTGCCTATGAAGTCTAAATGATATTTGTCCGAGAAGCAACGCAGCTTCTGTTTAATATTCTATTTATCCGACTGAAATTGCTCTCATTTACTTATCATTACCTCCTGTAATTTAAAGTGTTTTTGGGCTACAGATGATTTTATTTGGTTCTTTTAGTGTATCTGACTACTTAAAGCAGTGATTTAACAGGGGAATGAGTTATTGTTTTCTCTTTGTGATTGCAAAAGTATTCACACCACTTATTTTAGTGTATTTCAATGGAAATTTTGGGTGATAAATCAGTGGCATAATTGGGAAATGAAAGTAAAATCATAATAAAGTCATGGCAACGGGCTGCACAGTGGCGTAGTTGGTAGAGCTGTTGCCTTGCAGCAAGAAGGTTCTGGGTTCGATTCCCAGCCCGGGGTCTTTCTGCACGGAGTTTGCATGTTCTCCCTGTGCATGCGTGGGTTCTCTCCGGGTTCTCCGGCTTCCTCCCACTATCCAAAAACATGACTGTCAGGTTGATTGGCTTCTCCAAATTGTCCCTGGTGTGTGTGTGCATGGTTGTTCGTCCTGTCTGTCTCTGTGTTGCCCTGCGACGGGCGGGCAACACCCAGAACGTGGCTGGAGATAGGCACCGGCATCCCTCCCGACCCCACTAAGGGACAAGGGTGTAATGAAAATGGATGGATGGATGGAAGTCATGGCATGTTGGATGAGAGTCAAAATGTCTTCAGAAAAGAAGTGCATGAATTCTGTTCTTTTTTACCACGCATTGTCCTTCCACTCAACTTTCACTGTTTGGAAACATCACTCCATGATCAATAACCTCTTGTAGCCCACCCTTCAGTGGCAGTCTTCAACATTGTTGTCTAAATGATTACAAGAGATCCATGTTTTAGAAATAGTTTTGAAGGTCTTATGCGATATTCAAATTTTTAGAGAAACTGAATTTCAGCAATGATTAGCTGTAAGCAGTAATAATCAAAATTAACAGAGAAGTGCTTAAAATATGTCACTATCTGCATAGCTAATCTGAGCTTCATTCTGCAAATTGATTTTTTTGATGATATTCTGTTTTAACTGAGCTGCAGCTGTACATCTTGTCATAATCAAGACAACTGAATCTTATGTTTCATGCCACAAAACAAAAACATTCGCACCACGCTCATTTCACTGGTGCACGAGCAAAATCATTATTTCTCCTCCACTTACCTTGTTGAAACCCAAAAAAAAAGAGAAAAAAAGCATTGGTGATCTTTTTGGAGTCGAGTAAAGAAGCTTTTTTTTCCCCCTGTCGTTCCCTGACGCTGCTCACTGTTTTGCTGTTGCATAAATTCAGTGAATCCAGCTAAATTGCCCCACGTTGCTGGGTAATACATGCAACCCCACTCTGAGGAGGCGCTGATATTTTAGACCAGCGATGCACAAGCACATGACAAAATAGTCTGCATGTGTTCCTCATGCAGTAATGGACTGTGACAAACTCACATGCTGTGCTGTTTAATTTAATACGTACTTGCTAATAACCTCCACGCTAATATAAACTCAGCCACTGACGGAGATCTAATCTTTCGCAGTGCAGAATGTGGTGCATTTTCAGATTTGTACTTATTTATTTATTTATTTTTCTCCCCGATCCAACCCCACCTTGCTGCAAAAAAGAAAAAAGAAGCTAAGATGATGAATAATTATAAGCATGAAAACTCACAAGACCAAAACAGTATAAAGTAAACACGTGAATAACATGTATTCAATCATTTGCATGAGTATATATGCACAAGTTGAATTAGAATCTGGATATTTAAAACCACTGAAATAGACGATCGCTGTCTGTTTACATAGATGCGTATGTCCATTTCTGGGCATGTGCTATCTTTAGTGAGGCAGTATTTCTATTTAGCTCCCAAGATGCTGTAAGTCAGAGTAGTGACTCCTTTTCTGTTAATGTATCCCTGCTCCTCTGTCATCCTACATTACCCATAATTACCCACAAGAAAGATACAGCCTCCATCCCCGGGGACACATGTGCACGCACGCACACAGATCATCCAGACAACATAAGAAAGAGGACTACGAACATGCAGACAGTGTTTCCTCCTAATTACTTCCTCCTCAGCTCCATTGTATGCGCTGTAGCAAAACACAAATGGATATAGCTGCGGGCTATGCAACTGCAAGCATTGCAGCTTGGTTTACTGATTCCAGTGCTTGACTTTGTCATCAACAAAGTGAGATGTGGTTTGGCATGTTGTTGTGAGTTGCTATGCTCAGCAGAGACTATATGGGGCAGAATATTAGTTACATTTATGCATCTTCGAACGTTTAAAGCAGCTTTCGCAGTACTTACGGAGCTAATGAGGTGTAATTTGAAGACCACGAGGCGAGTTTTCATGAAGAAGAGCTCATTTTGTAAAATTTATTATAACCCCATCACCCTGTGGGGTTTAATTTCTGTGGTGTTCAGGCAAAAACAAAACTCCCCGGCATCACCTTGTTTTGTATTTTACACCATCGCATGAAAACAAAAGCTACAGCTTTTTTGCACATGAAAATATTCCACCCATAACTACGGAAGCAACTGACTTATACAGCAATAATGACCTCACTGTAACTTATACTAACTGTGCTTTCTGCGTTGATGAGATTTCACTTAGACACTTGAAACTGGAAGCATGATCGACTTTCTGACTAATTAAAATTTTTTTTTTTTTATCTGACCTTTTGTGGGCAGCCAGAGATTGTTGAAATTTAATTCTGAAATGATTGTAAAATTTGCTAAAAAAAACACTTGGGTAGTAACTAGTTACATCTACTCACAATCACTTGACTAACGTTTTTGAAAAACAAATAGTTCTACGCTGTACTTTTTACTTTTACTTGAGTAATTTTATTAAGAAGTATTGCTACTCTTACTTGAGAAAAAATTCTGGATTCTTTGGCCACTGAATGAAAAACAAACCAATTTCACCAGAGAAAGACACACACCTGCAGCCTCGTTTTTGTTATTTCATAAGTTTCATATTAAAAGAAGTTGATTTGGAACAATTTTCTATTACCTGATTTTGTTTTTTTTGTTGTTAATTATATGAATTATTGTAATTTTGGTCCTGAAGTAGTGCTACTCATACTAGAGTAAAATTTTCCGGTACTCTATTATAAAGTATTATAAAATCTCCTAGACGAATAGAGGAAGACCGATTTTTCCAACATTTTTGGTAAAACAGTCTTCCCATGGAGATTTTGCAGAATAAGAAAAAAAAATTGGTAATTTTGTGTGAAAAAAAACCTACAACATAAACGCCAAAACATTCATCACGCATGGAAGTCTGTTCACATACAGAACATGATTCATTATACCGTGCCACATTAGTGAAGCCCTTTTCCTCATCACATTTTCACACTCTCCCCTGTCACAATCTTGGGAGTGAACATAACATAATGGTTTTCTCTGGCTGTTGGCTTTTGTTTTTTCCCCCTGCCTTTTTCAGCTCATGTCATTCTGCCAGCTGACTGATTCAATCCCCAGCCAACTCTTGGAGTTACACCATCAGGAGATGCTTTTAAGTCATTTTTTACCTGCAAGGGATTTATCTTCGACTCCAAGATAAAACCCTGCTTTGCGAGACGGCGTGACTCTTTTGAGTTTCACAAGATCAGTCAGAAAAAGAGGCTGCGAGCGCTCGGCTTGCAGGCCCAAAACACAGAAATTCAGGTTGATCGATACGAACTGTTGTGACCAGATTTCAGATCTGGCAGCTGTCAGTCGTGACTCTTGTTTGAGCATTTGATCTTAAAAAGTAAAAGTCACCGTGTCTTTTTCCTTTCAGGACACGATTTCAAAATACAAAATCTACATGGCTGTTCTTCGGAATATTATTTTTTAGACACACGTATAAAAAAAAGATTGTATCAAGCCTACGCTTATCAGCAGCAAAGCCGGGATGGATTAAACATTTTCTCTTGGCTGACAGAAACATGTTCAACTCCAACTGCCCTCTTATTTTAGCCATTATGTCACTTTTTACCTTTAATTCCAATAATTACCTTGAGATTTATACACAATCTAAAAAGGCTCATTTGGAATGTGCAACGTTGTCATTCCAGATTTGGGGAAACACAGAAATGTAAGCTAACTACCGTGTGATTAGTTGCTAAAGTACCACAGATTATCAGTTCACAAGTCATTTTATTGGTTAAATAGAAATAATAGACTGGAATTTGTTTTGTACAGATAATGTCAATGAAGTGAAATGGAAGACATTTGGGATCAGCTCAGCCGTCAACACCAACCCAGTAACAGTCTGTCAAATTCTTTTTCTTTTTTTTTTATCTGCCAGATTCTAAGTGCTTCTTGTGCCAGGAAAGTGTTGTTTATATGATCTGACATCCAGCCACATCACATGACCCGCCTACATGTGTGGTTTTATTTGTTTCCCACCTCTCCGTCTCAGTACCTTACATATTTATTACGGTTAATTTCCTTTCCACTTAAAGTTCCAAAACATATGATTGTTTTCCCAAAGCCTAGAGAAACGGCAATGCTGCTCAACTTTTCAAAGTAGATTGCTGTTCAGCTAGAGAATGCCAATAAAAAAGTTATGTCGCTGGCACTTACCCATTTACCCCGCAGTATTTGGGCAGACGTTTTAAAAATAGATCCAAAAGGATTTTTATCACAAACATGCAGCAAATATAAAACCATAGGACATAAGATCCAGCAATCCGGGCACCAGCTGATAAGTAGGACAGCTTGGCATTATGCTAGTTAAACGTGTGGTTGGTGCCAATTAAGTAAACTACTTCTTAAAATCACTTTGGCCATTGGAAATAAGGCAGCATTTTAGTATAATGGGTAAACAGGATTTACTGAAAAACCACATTTGATGTTTGCAGCTCGTTTCGGCTGATCAAACCGCCAGGCGGTTCCCCCCGTTTTGTCGTCCTTTGATGTAGAGTTCAAAGGGAGTGCGAAGCTGTCAAGCGTTGTCTTCAAATCCATCAACCCCAACGAACTGCGATCTGAAAGCGACTTCTCCGAATCCAAAATTCCACCATTCGAGACTAAAGAGATATTTCTGAGCAAGAGATCTCTGGCCGCTGTCAACGGTTTCAGAAGAGGTGCTGCCTGGAGGAGAAACCGCGGCACATTGGACGCTGGAAATGAAACGTGCCCCGGGCGGCTCAAGGTCCAATGCACATGCAGACGAGGAAACGCGCATGCAATGATGGAGCGAGAAAGAATAAGATGGATGTTCAGGTCAGAGTGATACGACTGCAGAGTGGTGAGGGAAGATAAGGTGGAGACTGATGAGCCCCCCATCCCATATCCATCCCCGATCCATGAGGCTATTGGTAAAGAGGAGGCTGAATGAGGGGCAGCAATGAAAACAAGACATTTGTTTAAAAAATAAGTTAATTGCTTTTGTGAAAGCTTCGAGGCTGAAGAGAATGTCAGAAAAAGAATCAAGCGTGTGATATTAGCTTGCAGCTGATGTGTTTGTTGCATTAGCCATCTCTGCAACAAGTCTGAACTTGTACAAAATATTTGTAATATTCTTTACATTTAGCTTGTCATTCTATAATTGCGGATGCTATGATCATTCAAATGACTTGTGGCATTCTGCCGTGTTCGGCATTATTTTTTATTTTCTGAGTCGAGACGTTTGTCAGCTCTTCATCTGTATTTTTTTTATTCCCGCTGACTGCTACAACTAATCTTTTAATGAAGTGTGACTGAAGGTTTATACATACACAGCTCAAAAAATGCATAACAGGATGTTATTAAATGTATTTGAAATGTATTATTTTGTAATAATTCTCCCAATTAGGACTTTTAGTGCTAAACAATACCTATATGTTTGCATTCAGGCTAAGTTAGAGTGATGGAAGACAAAAGTAAATCTGTGAAATTACAAAACGTTATTTCTTTTCCTCCCAGAACTGTGTTTATCTTTTCAATAATGGAATAGGATTTGCACTAACTCTATAATGAATTTAATTTTCCCACGTATGGAAAATTAGGGATAGCATCAAATTTCATGCTTTAAAGGCAAAAACTGTGTGATATTTCTGCCTGTTGGACAATAAGCTTCAGCCTCTGGGACTAACCAATATGGATATGTAATAAATGAAGACTCTACAATCTATGTACCGGATGTAAAGTATGGTCTCCTTTATATCTCTGCTAAAAAAAAAAAATACAGAACTAACACTAATTTGGGTCGGTCTTCCTGACTTGCATTCCAGGAAGGTGTCTGTTTTTTACCCCTGCCTGCTCCTGCAGATCACTGAAAACATGTGCAGTGTTTGCAACTCTTTCCTGAATGCAGTGCCTCATGTCAATACATTACCAGCAAGGTTCTTTATTCTACAGATTTTGTAACCTCTCATCATTGCTGGTCAGATCGGGAGCACGTATTTTTTTTTTTTTTTTTCTATCCGACTGCCAACATCAGAATTTCACTTCGAATAGTTTCTTTGCCGGCGAAGATGGGCTTGTATCTAAAAACGCTGCTGATATTAGTGCGGTGTCATTGTGCAGGAAAGCTAGCCCAGCATTTTATTTTATGTTTTCCAAGTAGGTTGCTAAAGGAAAGAAAATTTTAAAGTCAGCAAGAATGTATACAAAAGTCTATTGACTAAAAAAAATCTCCCAAAATGCCACAGAGGCACTAATCAACTGAAAGTTGTCAAACTGTAAAAACATTAAACTCTTGTTGTCAATCCTGGATTTTCTCTCTAATATCATCCACAACTCCAGCTGGCAGTTTTTTTTTTAAAAGGCAGTGAAATCAATTGTGCACAACTTACTGAAGACTAAATGGAAAGCAGACAAGCTCCCAACTGTTATGACAACACAGCCTGAGAGTTGACGAGGAGAGAACCCAGAACCAACATAAATTCAAATAAGTCTAAAAAAATGTTTTATTCAACAGAAAGGAGGTTAAATTAAGGCAATCTGTCCAAAAGGCAAGTCTGTGTTGACATTTGTAGAAAAATAGCTCGAAAGCAAAGAGTGTAAACACAAGAAAAAGTAGATCACAAACCAGGAACTGATGAACATCCAAAAGAAAAATCTAAAGGATTTTTACCCTAACATGTCAACAGAGTGAGTCAATGAATGCACACAAGGAGAGAACACAGAGACATAACATCTAATTTTCTAAAACATAGCAAGTTAATCCCAAAGAGCAGCTAACAACCTCCTCACAATATTGACTATCTGCATTCTTCTCAAAGAAATCATGTCAAAAGTACACGTTTTTTTATATACCACACTTTTGATCTCAATGTACATGTACTATTCATGAAGCAAGTGTATCAAAATCATCAGACATAGTTGAAAGACATGGCAGAAAACCTCATTTCCACATGTCGAACCCCACTCGCTATTTATTTCTCACCAAAATGGGAACAAACGTCACAATTTCGATAGAAATTTGTCACCTAACACCTTCTCAACACAAAGTTGAGTCTCAAAACCTCAGTTGGATTTCATTTCAATATGGCATTATTTACCTCTGACTCCACCTCCATTCACAAATTATATTCAAGTGCCCCCCTCGCTGTAAATTTTCTCTGTAAAATCTGTCGCTGCCCTTGGATGTCCGTCTGCGACTCAATTTTTTACGACCCCATTGGCTGTGCATGCCATCAGGCTCTCTGTCAGAGGCACGACGGATAAAGTAAATGAAGAGTCAGATCAACAACAGAAGAAAAATAACAACAAAGCTTGTTTTCAAGACATAGAGACTGAATGGAGGTACTGCTCAGCTTGCCCTGACTAGATCATTTCTCTTTCGAGGACAATAGTTTTTCCTCTTCCTTTACGAGCAGATAGTTAGTAAACCAGAGCACTCAAAGAGGCGTTCACAAAAAAGAAATTAACGAGTTACATGCAACTGGGAAGGTCTGACGAGTTCTTGGTAGGTCTGAGACGGCAAGGTGGTTGAAGTCAACCTGCTGCTGTTATGCACCAAAGTAGTGATGTTTGCTAGTTAAACATGCTACGATCTCCAGTTTCCCCAAGTAGTCTAGAGGCACAGGGGCCAAATCTGGCCTGCCACAGCTTTTTATGTGGCCCTCTAGACTCCAAAATACATCAATAAGTCCATCCAGTTTTTCACAAGTTGCAGCTTTCCTGGTTTTACTGCAATTTTTCTCTCAAAATTGGTCAAAAAGATCGGATTTAAGTGACTGCTGCCTCAGCCTTACTTGATGTCAAGTTACAGGCCGTGACTGGTAAGGTGAGTAATAAAAAGTCACATTCAACATCATACATTAGCGCAAATATTGTACAAGTTCCTAACAAACATTTCTAAATTAGAGCCACAAAATCAGTGATTTTGATTGGAAAAAAACACAAAAACAATCCTGGAGAGACTGATCAGTGATTATTTCATTTTGAGAAACATTTATTGAATGCTGAAACAAACATCTACTTATTTATTTATTTCAACAGTTTTATGGGTTTTATCAATACATTCTGGCCCAAAATGAGTTGGACACCCCTGCTCTAGTAAGTTTGCTAGACTTTTGGTGAATTAAAATGGCTCTTAAAGACTACCTGGATATGTTTTTGTCTTTGTTTTGTGTCTTTGGCCTGGCCCTGTGATCGCCACCACTAATCTGCCCTAAGCCGAATTCCCTTCTTTTTATTTTGGTGCCTTAATTTGAACCAGCCCCCTTAAATCCATTAACAGATTTAAGCAAATATGTGAAATCACTAGAAAGCTGTATGGATTCCATTACAGCACTTTTAGCTTACACTGCTTTGCTTTCTCCTCTTAAATATATTTATTAACATTTATTGCTGCCACACTTTACTTGAGAACAATGTCTGTTGGGAAAGTCCCTCAATGATTACTCTACTGCAACATTCTGCTCCTCTGGAGGCTCTGCTGGCAAACTTTGTTTACCCCTTTCATGTGAGCTCACTTTTTTTTTTTCTTCTGTGTTAAAGTTAATTTCAAGCTGCTCTGATTTCTAAAACCCCTTTACACCATGGAAGAAAGAAAACAACTTTTTTCTCTTCTTTGTTGACTCCAGGGCTGCCTTCTCACTGGCACTTTTTCTCCTCAGATAGAACTCTAATCGGAGCCTCAAAGAGTGGACACCAACACGAGATAGGAAATAACAATAGCAAAAACAAGAAGCCGGAGTGCTAAAAGCGTGCCTGGTGAATCAAACTAATTAGCAGTCAAGCGCCCGGGATCTTTACTCGTCCGCAAAAGTTTCCTTTTTTTTTTTTTTTTTTGCTCATGTTGTAAATTTCTTAGAAAAGCCACAACTTTTACCAGCATGATCCCCATTTTACATATTTTACTTGAAGAAAAACCTTTACTTATGAGGATTTTCTGTGTATTGCTATATATTTCCTTCGACTGTGTTCAGTGGTTTAGAATGAAAGCAGGTTTACCCTAATAGCTACTATTGTGACAGTGCCCACTCTAATTGGGGCATAATGGCTATTTCGGTTGAAGGAATGTTTGTATCCCAAGAAAAGGCCAAGCCACAAATTTCACCGCCACATGGACACACATACAAAGCTTGTTCTTGTCATAGAGCAGCCCTATCCAAAAATCAATACAACAAAGGTCATTTCTATTCCAATCATAGCCAGCCCCAACCTCTCTCTCTATCTCTCTCTGTCTTTCTTCGTCTTTCTTTATTATTTGCACATGCTGCTTCTCGACAAAATGCACCCACTAAAAAACAAAAAAAACACTCCGTACGCCGTACGCTAGCGTTACAAAACAAAACAACAAAAAAAAGATGGCACCGTTTTGGAGGCAAAGTCATGCACACATTTACTTATCTCATTTCGATCCATGAAAAGATACAGTGAGAGCGGTAGAACCGTCTGGTGTTTATGAGGTGGGTGTCTGCCAGCATGAAGGATCCCTGCAGAGACCGAGCGCAGCTAAATTGAGACCCGGAATTCAAAGGCGCTCGTGTAAAAGATAACGACTGCGATTAGGAATAGCCGCAGCCATTGTTGCCGCTGTCAGTCAGCACCCGGACTTGAGCAAACTTTCCTGCGCAGGCCGTTTTGGTTGTTACGATAGTGATGGAAGAGGTGAGAACAGCTGTTCTTTTCATCTGTGTGGCCTGAGAGTTCACCCTTTTTTTTTTTTTTTCCTCTCTCCTCCCTCTGAACTCGTGAATCCCGAGGACACAGCAGGAATGTCAGAACTTCGGATCCAAATCTAAAGCTCCACAGCGAGCCCGTGACATTGCGAGGTGTCCACCATCTGTGTGTTTGACTTGCCAAGTGCCATCTCATCATCATCATCACCATCAGTCAGCCCCTCATCAACCTATGTGTGAATTAGTCTGTGTGTGGCAAAACTTTCTGTGCGTAATTTACATGTCAAGTTATTTGTTGTTAATTATAGTGAGGAAGCTTGTGCTTTGCCTTGAATGGCTCCATGCTTGGGGAATAACTCATTTTCTTAGTCGCTGTGGGAGTGTTTTGTTCTGTGTAAGGACACTGTCTTTTATTCTTGTTGTAGTTATTGTTTCATGTATACAACACGTAAAGTAAACATTGAACACTTGACCAACTTGCTATTGACTTTAAGATTTTGACCAGAATGTCAGTAACAAACCAGTCTACATACAAAACAAGTCAGGTCACGGATTAATTGTAAAGAAATGGAGCAACATCAGAAAAACGTTATGAAATACATGAAGAAGGCGCAAAAAGCCATGGAACTTAGAGACGAGCTGAAATCTGCCTATAATGAAGAAATCAACAACTCAATTTAATATCAGATGACGATGCCTTATTACCAATGTGGCCTACGAGAAACGTCTCATGATGGACGAAACCAATAAATTCTCTCAAGACCTCTCCTGGTATTGAGAGAAGAATGTTCGGGTTTAAAGTCTGGTAGAATAACTGTGAAGTGTTCAACAACAGGGTTTAAATAATGAACTTAAGTATTCAATCCATGAGACCTTTTCACATTTTGTCATTTTGCGACCACAATATTAGAATTTAATGTGCTGGAGCAACAGAAAATGGCAAGTTTTTCAGAATTGGCCTTTTAAAAAAAATAAAATAACATTACAAAAACCATATTATGTTTTTGTTGCACTTCACATTAGATCTTAGTGTCGGTTGATTGAAATTGTATTAAAATACACAAATGTTTTTGGCTGCTACATATGTCCAAAACAATGGGTAAGTCTTTGGTATTCAAAAGAAAATCCCACAAGATCAAATAAACATGAAAATGAGTAGCTAGCTGCGTCAGATAACCTCTTCTCACAGGGAAGAATACCAATTAGAAATCTTTGGAAGAAATCCTATAGTAGCTATAGGACATTTGTAAGATGGATTTCCTGTCTCCTCTCCCCTAAGCGGCCACTGTTTGTTCGAAGCACAAAGAATTTACAGTCCAACATATTTTTCTGGCACCATTAATTAGGATCTGATTAATCTATCTTGAATACATGATTGTTTCTTTTAAACGCTTTATAATTAAACATTTTATCAATAAAAAAATTTTTTGATTTGAAACATTTGGCTGTCCCACTCATCATTAAAAATATAAAAAAATATTTTTTGCTTATTAACTGAGAATTTACAACATTCCGTTTCAAGAGCCCATTGACATTCTCATAACCTCATATGATGGATTTGTTTACATTTGTCCATTTGATGAAGTCAAAGTTGTTTTGCAAAGTATGGAACATACTGGGAAAAAAAAAACTTTACCAGCTTGTTTGAGATCATATTTGTCTGACAGATTCTCATTGTTAATTATGAAATTACCCTAACACACCACAGTAAGTGATGGAGTACTTCAGGGTCCTTGGAATATTTTTTACTGTGTGTATACTTTCAATTGAAATGTTTCTTCAACTGTTTTTGATAAATTTACGTTGTTCAGTTTATGACTCTCAACTATATTTTTATGAATTCAGACAAATATAATTAGTTAATTCAATTACAAAATTTTTTTTTAAAGTATACAAGCCTAGATTTACTTAGTTTTGTTAAAGATTTAAAACCTTTGTTGCTGTCTCTGGATATGAAACTTTTCTCTATTCTCTGAGACTTACTCTCTTGTCTCTCTGTTTATGCATTATTTAAAATTATTGCTGTTTCTAACTTCACTCTGCTCATTTTTCTTGCACAAGGTGCACCTGGCTTATGTCTGTTGATTTTATGTCTCCCTATGCTCTCGATCTCGAGCTCATCAAAGCAGATGCCTGGTCTTTCTCAACTAGAGCTGCACAAAACATACATGAAATTGAAATACTTTTTTAAAATGACAATAAGATCAATTGCAACTTACCCGGTTTTCTTAACCACTGTCCAATTTTCCCCACTATTGTAATGTCCCCACCTTTTTGAATATTGGCTACAAAAATACATATTAAATGTGTGCATAAAAAACATTTGAAGTTTATTCATGCATTCCTGGCAGACAAAATTTAAATGCTTGAAATATTATAACATAACAATATGGCATATAGGCATTCTCTTACAATTGCAAGCATTTAAATAGCGATGATGGCTGCAATTCAATGCAGAGCCCGGAATCAGTTTTTGCTGGAGGCTTCACCATATTAAAAAGAGTGGCCCCCATATTGTGGTCTTCAGACCAAGACTGGTCCTGGGAAATTTTTTTTCTCAAAAAAAAATAAATAAAATTGCTGAAGTTGGGATGACAACAGGTATGTGAAAACACAGAGAAACATTTACCAGTGCAAATATGCTAAATGTTGGCACTGGGCCTAATATGGGTCCTTTCTACACAACATGCAGATGAACCTTAAGAGTGGAGGTTCATCTGGCTTAAGTAAGTCAGTTGAGGCGAAATTGAAAAAAGCAAATCAGCCAATTGCATCCATTCACTCTGCCTACAGCTAATGCTCAGTCAGTTACAACGTAGGTTCTTTTCCAAGTTGTCTGGATGGTCTGGTGATGCAACATACACAGTTTTGAATGGTTTATATATATATATATAGACAGTTGGTATTCATTCATGCCACATCGACAATACTTGCAGTCTTTACCAGAAGGCATAATACCCCGTCTGCGCTTGTGTGAGGAGAATTGTGATTGTCTGGGCATGACACCTGACCACCACTCATCAGTCCATCTGTTGTGGAGGCTTTCACAAGCTCAGACTGTGTCTTCTGTCAGATGGCAGATCTGATGCAGAGCTCATACCCCTGCAGCCTGAAAGCTCAAGTGTCTATGAATCGAGTCGATGAGGAATCATTGGAATGTCTCTTCCCCCTTTTCAAAGCCGTTATTATTTTTCATTTAAAAGCAGCATTAGTGGGTGGTGCAAACTAATGTATGTGCTCTACAGTGACTTTTTTTATGTTTGAAATTAAATCAATGACATTGTTTTTCAATGAACGCTCATCTTCCAGTCAAATAATATATTATTATTGGTAATAGAAACCTAATATGGAAACCTGACTCTGCATGTTTAAGAGCTTAAGCGAATGTCGAGGCTTTAATGAACTGTGTGTATGCCAAATCAATACAGACATGCATCAATAGGTAATTAGTGCTACAAACATTTCGGTACTTACGTAAAGTAAAAGTGAGTCTCCATCTTTTTTTTTTTTTTTTTTTTTTTTTTACAATTAGTTTCAGGATAAATAGCCAAGGATAAAAGAGATTACTTTTTGTACTTGTTTTTTTAGGCTTCAAATGTTTATCTAATTTCCCTTTTGGCTGATTTTAAGGCAACTATCATGTGGGTGAAGGCATAGTCTTTTTTTGTCCTCCCACAGTTTTTGTTGCATAATTTTCCAGTATTTATTAGAATCGCTTCTTCTTCTCTCTCTGCTAGGAGAATGCTCATCTCTCTGCCACTTGCTGCATCACAAAAATAATCCGCCTACCGTCACCATCCGGAACAGTTGGTGAGAGTCTTTTCATGAAATTCATAGGAGGAAGCTGTTTATTTATGCTGCCGTCTTTGTCATGTCTTTCATAGGAAAAATTTATTTGGTGAATTCTACAAACAGATCTCAAAATAACCTTTAATAAAACATATCGGCATAAAGGAAATGGGGATGACACTGAAAGGGCAATTGAATCAGTTTTTTTTGTACAATACTACAAACAATTGCTGAAATGTTCCAAAAATGAATGTGCAAACAGCACATTCATTTTGTATACAGTATAAGTATCATACTATTAAGATATTAAATCATCCATTAATTTAATTATTGTTAGTAGTTGTTCTAGTTGAACTACCCTTTTGCAGATCACTTCTAATTGCCCATAGGGACTATATTATTAGTCAAAAAAAGTGTTGTCCACACTAGTGGCTTCCTGGGATTTGAAAATGTGAGACATATACATTGTTAAAATACCTTATCTCATTGTTTTTGTTCAGTTTATCCAAATACCAGAAAGCACTTGTGAGAATTTATCCAATATAAAGCCCATTACATACCCTGTACGAACAGAGAAATTAGCTCTTTTACTCCAGGTAGCAAGAACAAATATGTTCTTTCTGACAAAAACTGAAGTGCAGAATTCCTGGAAAGTTCTCATATGTCCCTCGCACTGCAACATTTGGCTCCAAGTCACATTAGATGTTTAGCTAAAAGATGTTTTAGCTAAACATCTTTTAGCTAAAGATGTTTAGCTAATAAAAATCGCTGCTTGACCTGAAATAACAAGAGATGTCCTTGTGCGTGTAGTGTTTAGAAGAAAGTTGATCTCACTGTAGCTGAGACTCTATTTGTGACGCTTATTAAAAGAAGTCACATATTTTGCAATAGAGACTCCTCGGAATCTAAGGATGCCTTAGATTGTACATCAAGACATAACCATCAGTCACTTCATTGGAAAAAAAAATTGTTATATAGATGAAGCACCTAATTCCCAAAGTTACAATAAGTTAGAAGTTAATCAATGGTCCATTAAAGCTAATATAGCAAGGAGAAACAAGTGACCCACTGACCATTTTTAAAATGGTCTTTCATAAACTCTAGTACATGATCTAACGTAAATGCATACAAAATGTTATCTTTTAATGTATAAAAAAATACTTACAGAAGTCCGTAAGCTGATTTTGCAATAGTTGCAGTAAATCAAGTTTACTTATATTTATCTACAAATCTGTGAAATTCTTTGAAGAAACTTAGGCAAGATTTGCCTTATGATCTGTAATACTCTCTCTTCATTTAAGCAGACATTTGTATTTTCTCCTAGAGAAATGCATCATAATTGAGCCCAGCTTGCCTGCTATGTAGGAACCCACGTCTGTATTCAAAATTTATGCCGAAACAATTTGATCACTTGAATCTGCGCAGTCCCCCGTGATGGGGTCTCTGGCCTTCTTGCTGTGTTATTCCATTATAGAGCAGCTCATGAAAAAAACAACTTCCTCTCTGCTCATCACCAAAATAAGATTTCCATTGATTAACTGCCAACGTTGGAAGGGAGCATCAACAGATTTTACCTATGTCTCTCAGCATGTTGCCCCTGCTCCAAATGGGCAGGGCTCTGAGGAAGTCAGAATACAGGATGCAAGATGTATGCAGAGAGAGTCTGATACTTGCCTGGCAGAAGGTAGAAAGATGGAAGATGGGAGGCAACGGGGAGTGGAAAAAGATAGGGCGTGAAGAGGTGGAAGGGCATAGGTGGTGAAAGAAAAATCTGCTGCATAATCACCCAATGTGTCTCCGTCTAGCATGGCAAAGACATCATTAAGGAATCCCGAGGTCGTCTGGGTTCATGGAGCAGCTGGAGCTTAGCTGCACCCCCTTTCCTCCTGCCACTCAATTTGTATAATTTACCTGTGTTCCAAGTCTCTTTTAAGAAGAGCCTGTTTGACCCCTCATGTGAAGGAGTCACAAAGTTACCTCTAAGTGAAACGGATGGCTGAGAGACTCCCTTCGAGAGTGTGCAGCCAGTCAATAGGCTGCTGACGGTGATCCTAGGAGATGGCTTCCTTGCTTAGGTATGCAGGAAGAGCAAGATAGGCTGGCAGAGACAGGGAACAAACCAAGAGAGGTGGTGATGGGAAGTAAATAAGAAGCTAAAGGGTGCCCATCACTGATGGGATTTGTACAAGTGACCCCTGATTGAAGGAATACCCACTTCCTCGTCAAGTTTCTCTGCAAAAAGGAACACGCCTGAGTTGTTTATGTTATACTTTGTCATGATGAGTCCTCACTGCATGGGACGGAGGGGGTGCATGGCACAGCAAGGGGAAAAGTGATTACCCCGCTGTGGAGCTGAGGGATGAGAGCCGAAGGGGTATTTTATTTTGTCAATTGGAATGTGCAAATGGAAATGTCAGAGCGGCTGGGAAACTAATGAATCTGATAGGAGAGATGGCACCTCTCCCACCGAATGCCTGATCAATTGCCATTGTCTTTCCTGAGCACCGACGTTTTTCGTTGTTTATTTTTTGATTGTTTTCCTTGCCCGGCCCAGCTGTTTGTGGTTAGGAGTTTGATGGTGAACTTTGAGTAGAGGAAATGAAAGAATCGACCAAAGAATGGGAATCAATGGGTTTTATCTGTTACTTACAAATTAGGGCTTGAGAAAAAGGGATTTCGGATCAGAAAGAAAACACAGCCTTGTCACACAAAAGTTTCTAAATGCAGCCATCGATCTCGGGGGGCTCAGTGCTTGCGTTCCTTTACATCTTCACAAATTCATTTCTCTCAAATTGTAACCACTAAAACTTCTTGTAACCTCAACACCTGACCTTCTAACCCTAGTCTTGAACAATATTGTTGAGCACTTAACTAAGTCAGTTGAGGCGAAATTGAAAAAAGCAAATCAGCCAATGAAATTGCTGCATTTAGATGACTAGCTAAACCTAAATAATCCACAGGCGTTGCAGATTTAGATTTGACATGAAGTATAAAATTATAAAAACAAAATTCTATATTGGAACTACAGCATTTGAAACCTTCTTATATTTACTGAGTAGCTATTTTGCATGTTTCCATTGCTTGTATGAAGTATCTTTTTGATTCCACCCAAGTACTTCAGAAATAGCTGGTCTACTTGGATTTTCATACACAACTGTCTGTCAATCTTTGTACAGTGGTCTAATAATAGAAAGTATCCAGTGAGCAGATGTCATCAAAGTCAAAGAGGAATGGCCAGACTGGTTTGACATCATATGAGAAAATCAGTAGATCATATAACCACTTGTATTGTTGTATTTTGGTGGACAAAAAACCAATGCACAACACGTAACGCTTTAAAGCTGATTGGCTACAGCAGCACAATACCACAACATATGCCTCCTAAATTCGACAAAACTTTGATTTCAGACATTGTAGTCACAGTTTAACATAAACAACATGAAATCATGGATCCATCCTGGTTTGTATTAACAGTTTTGAGTGTTGATAATATGAATATATTAATAGTAAGTGGGATTTTTTTCATAGTACTAATTGAAAATATACTTAAACACCACAGCCTTCCAGTAGTATTTTAATAGATCTTGTCCATCTTTTTATAACCATCCTCTGGTAGCTACTTTCTGTGTGATATTTCAATATCTCACAAAGCTCAAGTCCTCTGCAAATACTTTCTTGAACATAAGTTCCCTGTGCTACAACGGTCTCCATCTACAGATTGTCTTTGAGAGCTGGTGAAATTGGAGATTCACATCATGAATATGCAACTGTCAAGCCAGAACTAAAAAGATTTATATGAAAGTGCCCAGTGAGTGTATATTGTATATTATTCCATGCACACAACCTGGAAGAAAACTTATCAGAAGTAATATAATTCATTCACTGGGAAGGGTTTCAGACTGCAGCCACATATTATTGGTGCAAGCTCCTGCTACTTCATGGATCACCCTTAAAAACAAACTTTTTTTTAATTCTCTGACAGATGCAAGAGTTATAATTCCCTAATGACAATAAAGAAAAACAACTTGTCTCACTTCAGTTAAGCAAGTAACTTGCATAACCTCTGAGCATTTTTGTGCATCAGTGAGAAAAAGTGGCAGACGTTCTTAGTTTAAATTTAGCCTGACAATGATTCAGTGTTTCAGGGCTTTGTGCTCGTTCAGTCACAATTTCTGCTTCCGCGATGAGAGGCTGCGAGCGCTGCAGTGGATGAAAAGGAGGGAGGGAGGGGAAAAAAAAAAAAGCAAGGGAAAAAACTTCTTGCATTTGCACTATTCTGTTTTGACAAGCAGGCTAATTTCTGCCCAGGGTCATCAATATTTCTGACACTTCAGTGGCGGGAATAAATATAGAATGAATGTCCCTTTGTTGTGCCGCGAGGAGCCGCATGTCTCAGAGCATCAACAGAAAGTCACTTGAAACTGTTTGTTAGCTCATTCACTCAGTTGTCGAGACTGTCATAATTCCCCACAGAGTCTGCCAGCTTTCAATATCGCGCATCATAAACAATATCCAATTTGGACGATTGAAGTTTGAAAATATGCCGCAGCTGTGGGGGGTGGAAGATGACAACAAATCAACTGGCTGTATGAGGCACTGGTGCAAGCACTAGTCTGAGGTAGATTTCTTACAATATTCATTTTTACTCATTTTGAGGTTCTTCACTGGTTTGCATTGTGTTGCGCTACAAAGTCTAGAAAAAGTGTTCATTGCTTTGGATGTTTTTCCCTTTTGTGTCTTTTTGTAAAAGAAATTGTGGTCAATATAATTTGGCATTTTGGAAAAGAGCTTACAAAATGTTCTGCCGACAGTATAATAAGTAAAGTTGAGATCATCTGGATACAGTTGATGCATTTCGAAGGTTGGGAACATGAAAGCACCTTTGTCTGGGGGCGTCTAATCAGTCTTTCAACAGTATTCCTGCTCCAACTGCAACGTGAAGCTAAAAAAAGCCTCCAAACAAACAACCAAAACTGACATAATCATTACTGGTCCAAAAAAGCCTCACCAAATCCACTCAAAACCTCTGCCTCAACTTTGCTAAAACCAGTCTTACTCCATCTTTACTCATTCATAGTCTTGTTATTCTCCTGGACTCCACTCTTTCATTTGAATCCCACATCAAACAAATAATCCATACTTCATCCTTCCATCTCAAAAACTTCTCCACAGCTGAAGCCCTAAACCCCATATTCAGAATTGTCTACTGAAATAGCATTTTGTGCAGTACACCATCTAAATTCCTCAACAACTATAATATATCTAAAACTTCCTGCCCGCCTTCTCACGCACTCAGCACATCCATTTCAAGATCCTCCTCATCACACTCAAAGCCTTCCGTAATTTGGTCACTTCATACCAAACTACCACCACCGCACTACTCCTCCGATTCTAACTTTATGTATTTCCCCGTGCGTTCTCAGCTCTCTCCACCTTCAGGACAGAACTGAAAATCCACTTGTTAAAAATTGTTTTTAATGTTTAAATCTTCAACTACTGTTGAGTGCAAAGTTTCCCCCAGAAAACTTGCTAAGCCCAGTGTTTGGGTGCTAGTGTAATAATTCATCCAGCATCCTGTTGTGTTTTTGAGTTAAAAAGAATATTTAAAGTGGACAGGAAATTTGAAAATATCACTTGATAATTATGTGTTATTGAAAGATTGGAAGATTAACATCTGAACACCAACTATAAAGTCTTAAAAATTGCAAACATTTTAAAAAGACTTAAATAAATAAGTAATGCTTTGCCTGGTGGGGACACAAGTAAAGCCCAATATGCATGATAGAGATGTATCCACAAAAGCTCACTACTGTGATTGAAGTTGAAGTTCCATCTTCATACTAAATCGTCAATTAATTCACTGCATATACTTGTTTTTAAATTAACAGATCATATACCTTATAAATGTTTTGGGGTTTTTAGGCCATTTTTGAAACTTATTGTCAAAAAACCTGTTTACTTTGACACATTTATATAACATGTAAAAGGTACTATTATGTAGTGTAATTATTACACCTCGCCAGGAAGAAAGGTGCTCTAAAGCCCACATTAATGTGGTTTTGCTGCAGTTACATCAGAGTATCTTGATCCACCTCCTCACTTCTTTGGTCTTAGCTCCTCTTTGTTCTAAGAATGACAGTTCTCCTTTGATTGAATCCCTCTCATTACCTTTCTTCCTTTTTTGATTTTGATCCAGCTCAATAACTGCTTTGTGAGTTTTCCCCATCTTGCTTAATCTTTGCTGGGGATGTGGAATAATGGCATTTGCCTGACGGGGATAGAACCAGAACTCCCATAAAACAGCAGTAAAGACAGAATTTTGCGGCCTTTAATTCGAGAAGCAGAGTGAACCCTTTTTTCCCCACTAATCTTTGTCATTGTGCTTATTTTTAGTGAGTTTTCTCTGATTTGTAAAAGACCACTTTGTTCTACAACTGACCCTTCTCCTTTGATCTAATCTATCTCATTAACTTTTTCCCCCTTTTTATTGGATATGCTTCAACAATCATGTTTTACGCGCTTTTTATCCACATTGCTTTGCACCAGGCCCCAATAAAACACAAATAAAGACATTGGGTAGCATACCTGTCTTTAGTTTGAGAGAATAGTGATGAAGTAGAAAATTTCAGAGATCGATGCTTTCTTTTGAAAGCCTAGAAAGAAAGTTAAACAGCAAATCCATGCACAGCTATTCACATCTCTTTGAAGTTGAGGTTTTTTATTGTTTGTAAGAAGTTAGCTTTAGAGAGATGAACCACCTCAGCCATGAAATCTTTTAAATACCACATCAATGAGGTTTTACTAGGGTTAGATCAGAGTATCTACATCTCTTTGTTCTATGAGTGACCCTTTGTCTTTTAAGGAATCTCATTTGCACATTTCTGAATTAGATCTCGTTCAGAAATCTGCCTCTTGCTCTTTTCCAAACTTTGGTTATAATTTAACAGAGATTCCTCTGACCCCAACAAAGCACCAATGAAGAAGAACTTTCCTGTCTTTGAACCAAGACCTAGCGTAGCCCCTTAGCCGCTACTCTTCAAATATTCTTCTTTAGCGAATTCTTTAATGTCACCTTGTAAGAAAATTTTTGAGAAGAACAAGTATTCGGATTTCCAGTTGGTTTTGCTGTTGTTGAAACACAATGATTGTCTCCCAACTTCTGAAGGCTTCACACCTTTGCTCTAGGAGTGACCCTTCTCCTTTGACTGACTCCTTCTTGTTATCTATCCTTCTTTGTGTATCTGATTTAACTACATGTCTTATGTGCCTTTCCCATCTTTCTTATCCACCACCAGAGATTTCTCCGTCACCGGAGCCCTAACCAAACACCAAAAGAAAACACAAATTTCCTGTCAATAAATTGAAATCTAGAGAGTATCCTTTCCCACTAATGGGTTGCAAAAATCGAGTGTGTGCCAGATCCTTCGTTATCTTTTGGATTCTTTTGGACACACTTCAGACGTTGTCTCATTTTAAGGCTTTGAAAAGGGGCCAACACATGCTGCAAGTCCTCTCATAGCTAGTCACGTATTCTCATTTATATTTTAGACCAATTTTCTCTCCCTAAACCATTGTGCTTTACAGATTGAGCAACAATACTGAGTTCTCACAAAATGGAGTGTCTTTCAATTTCATAAGAAATCAATATGTTACCATGGCTTCTAGACAGAATGGTTTCTTACTGGGACAAGAACAAGAACGGCTGTGATGGCCTTGTAAAACTGGCTGCTAATTCCCAGATTAACGTAAAACAATTTAATAGGTCACTCGCTTTCTTATTATTTCATAGATGAACAGCTTTCAGTGACTGGAAACATCACGCGGGGCGCATACATTATGGTAAAAAGTAGATCGGCGGACTGTTATTATCCTGCTCCTCGAACAATCTAGACGGATAATTGATGTAAAACACAATTACCATGAATCCGAAGCGGTCATCCGGCTTTGCTGTGAACTAATCCAAACTGGTGGATTTGTCTTATCTGCAGATGAGAGCAAATATGCTGGAGAGCAGAGGAAAAACAGCAAATATCATCAGTGACAAAGGAGAGGAAGAGTAAAGGGGATTCATCAAAGCGATAATGAAGATCAAACGCGCAGCCTTGGTGATTGTTGTTCCAGTTTCCAGGGAAGCGTGTAATGAACTGAAGGAATATGGTTGTTTTTGTATAACATTATGGTGGGGCCCCGTGCGCCGCTCCGCAGTGTATGGAATCACACAGAGCTGCCATCCGCCACGTACCAGGGGGTTGGTGAGGATGATTGATGGTAGACGGCAGCAGTTTGTGTATTCATTTTGGGAGCAAGTTAAGAAACCGCTGGTGTAAACAACCCTGGCAGGCAGTCGTGCTGTCTTTTCCTTCCTCTTGCTTCATCAGCATTAAGACTCGAACGCAGGACTAAACTGATGAGGACCGGGCATAAATCTGCTTGCTATGCTCTCGCGTTGTTCAAGAATGAAGAGGAATTTGAAACATGCATGGCTGGTTGCTGGCATAGTCACTGAAGGTGTTCCATAGGTCAGTGGTTGCTATGAGGCTTAGACCTCACATGCAAGTAATATATCATCATTTCACCTTTTCTTTTTTCATTCAATCAAGTTGCAACTACAAACCTTGATTAGTTTGGAGGTAGTATAAGTGACAGACATCAACAAAGTTGTGCGTAACATCATAAAACGTTTTTCTTGTTAATGAAACCTTGAGAACCAAATGTCGAGTTTGGACATTTCATGGACTTGAGATGTGAAGGATTTTAAAGTCTCTTTAAAGTAATTGATGCATCAAATACGTGGAGGATGCTTTGGCCAGAGAATACCAAATACATTTTTTTAATCTACATGCAAAAATATTTTGAACCCATTTTCCTGTCTGTGAAATACAGCAGTATGTTGTGGGGAAGCTGTAAAGACGCTAAATATGGGGTAATCCTAGGAAAAAAACCTGAATAATGATTCATGTTTCTTCAGCACAATCCTAAATAATACAGGCGTAGTTACCAGGGATTGGTTTTTCCAGAAGTTTTAAGGGTGTGAATACTTTTATGGGGCATAAATCTACATAAATCTCTTTACCAAACATCATCACTACTACATACTGTATAAAAAATTTGTCCACAAAGATCTCAACTTGCAGTCCAATTGCTCATTTTTGTTCATAAAAATTATTGTTAGTTTTTTTTTTTATTATTATTGCTATCAAACAATTTGTACGATTAAGTTTGTATTAGAAACACAACCAATTTGCATATTTATCTGGGAAATGAATAAAAGATGAGAAAAACTAAATCTAAGTCAATATTTTTGATTAATTCGCTTAAACGTACGAATAATTCACCTTTCCTTGCTTTTCCTTTCATTTATATTTACCTTTGTGAAAACAGAACCACAGCTTATTTTCCTTCTTAAAGAAGAAAGAGATGAGAGACGCTGTCTGAGATAATCAAGGAATGCAATTATCCATGGCAAGAATTTTAACGTCCACAAGGACAAAACTGAAAAAGTACAAAAAATAAGATTTAAATAGAATGTGGGGGGAAAAGATGTTAATTAAAGAGCTTTCACTGACTTAGTGAAACCTACAGGGGTGGGTTTAGCTTTCTACCACACACTTTTCATTAAATCACAATAAAGCCCAAGGGGGACGTCAGCACTGATAGTAAATTACAGAATAGTTTGACTGCCTCAAAAAGGTTTCATCCCATAGACTATAGCAGTTCTGCAAAAAGGATTTTTGCGTAAAGAAATCAATCGTAGAGCTCTGAGAGACTACAGATGGCTGACCAAAGTTTAGTGTTGATCATTTAAATCTCTACTTAGCCATCTACATAAACGAGTTCATGTTTAAAAAAAAAGACAGACTACAGAGAATTTAAACATATAAAATATTTAACAGATATATTTGTTTAAAAAAGTTGAAGTAGTTTTAAATATGAAATCCTGTCCAGGGCACTTGCTTTTGTAAATCAAATTTGGAGGTTTTGTCTCATTTTTGGTCATGTTAGTGAATAAAAAAAAAAAAACATGTTATTTTCATGTTTGTTTTCATTCTGGGTTTAATTTTAAATTTGCTTTTTATACTATTGCAAATTACGTCTGAAAAAATGTGATTGAGAAAAAAAAATTTTGTCACTCATTTCAGCAAATTAACCTTGTATATAGGTTCTTTACTTATGACTAATGACATATTTAAATTTTAATGTTTTAACATGTTGTATTTTTGTTTTAGATGTAACTCTTTAATAGGACCGTTAAGGGGCTCCAAGTGGTCATGGGCATAGCTGCCAACACACAGAAGGCTTTAGTTGTTGTTGATCAATATAAAAATGAATCAACCTTCAGAAAGTTTGCAGATTACTCGTTGTTGGTTCTCTTTAATTGAATTCTGAATTTCTCTCTTTTCTCTTTTTTGTTTGTTTGTTGTTGCCAGCAGGAATTGACACGTCACTTACTAATCAACAGACGCCCAAAATTAGAAAGGCTGCCATTTAGAAAAAAAGCTGTTCTTTTGTTCTTTTTCTTTTTTTTTACCCCAAAACCACCTCTCAGTATAATCGAAGTTTTATTTTCCTGTCATGACTTTCATTTTGTTTTTTGTTTTTGTGATCAAAATTTTTAACTGAAGTTTTTTTTCTTTTTTTTCCTGTTTGAAAATCTACCGTTTGAGACTTCTACTTAGCCATCTGCTTCTTCTTCATGTTTTCTTGTCGTTTGATTTGACTTTCTTTCAACATTTGCTTTCTTCTTGCCACTCGCCCAAAATGCCAGAACTCTCTCTCATACACACACACACACACACCAACACACACGAGGTTAAAGCGTCACGAGCCCCCATCATTTCCATTTCCCACCTTCAAACGCTACCCTGGTTAGATGATAAATTGTGACATTTGCTGTGATTGCTCCATCTATTTGGCCAGTGCATAATTACCAGAGAGTTAATTGGCTTTTATACATGCTTTTGCAAATAGCAGTTCAGAAGGTATTCATTACCCAAATTACAAATTCATAGAAACCGTGTAGCTTTACTTCAAAGATGCGCCATAACCAGCATGAAAAACTATTAAGCTACTCTTCTTCAGACCTTCTATCTGCCTAATGGAGAGCAACATCTACAGGAGGTCGTTTTTTTTTTTTTTTTTTTTTTTTTTTTTGTTATTTTTGCAGGTGGATCTGAGTGAAATATTACAAAAACATGCCTGCGGTGGAAAAAAAGCTGCTCTTACGCTGGGGCCATCACTGTAGGTGGCTCTTCCACCATTTAGCAACAGGACTTTAATGTTTGCTAGTGATTAATGAGGGCTACCATGAATATTGATGGCCTCTGTAGTGCTAATGAATCTAATAGGAGTGACGGCACATCTGCACCACGAGGCATCAAATATTTCTTTTTGCAAAGCTCACCTCAGATAAATAAAAGGACTCTCCTTCTCGCCTTAGCGCGTTCGCTTCTTTTCGATCAACGTCGTCCGTTTCCCTCCCACATCGGCTCTCGATCCATCACTAAAATGACCACATGCATGTGAATATCTCATTAGCTCCCGCATCGATCCGACCAAGCCACAAACGGCGCGTCTGCTGCTTCATAGAGGAAACTGTAGTTAGACAAAAGGGGAGCGGTGATCAATCAGCAACCCAGGACACCAATCATCTATTTGGGGCGAAAAGGCTCTTCCAATTAGTGGGAAAGCTCTCTGTGGAGGTGCAAGATTCCAGTTCGGTCTGGGTCGTTTTTTGTTTTTTTTCTTTTACAACAATCTCAGCCACACCTATAAGTGAAAATTAATCAGGGGAAATAAAATGAACAAACCTCACATCATGAAAGCATTTCTATGGTGGCAAATTTAAACCAGTCTAAAGTGATTGGTTTATCACCACCTGATAATACTATACTAACCAATCAGCAAGACTCAGAAGAAAGAGAGCTGTAAACAGAAATTGGAATTCAGTAAGATTTCACATTTATTTATTTCTGTTATATTTTTTTGACACAAGCGTAGACGTAGGCGACTAGAGACAGAGCAGACGTAGACGAAGGTGTTTTCACCTACGATATGTAGAGGAAGTTTTAAAGTGCTTGTTATGACGAATATTTGGCCTGTTCTGCTCTTTACTGTGTGGAACTTGGCAGTGGTAGCTGACATCTTCATCTGGCCACTTAGAATGTTTTTGGCAGCTTAAACAATTAATTTGACTTTGAATTAGTTTCAGCTCTTTTTCCCTCAGCCACACTTGAATTTAAAGGGAATATGAAAACATAAAAGAAATACAGAAAATGGTTAATCTTCACCGCCCGGATAGATTCAGGTACATAGTAAGTTTCTGTCATTTTCAACTGTTTTGTCTGACTGCCTGATATTTACATATTTTGCATTCACTCACACTGCAGTGTGTGTACTATTATGGTTTTTCTTACGTTCTGAGTCAGATTTGCTATGTGTCCAAAGATAAACACGTTGGGTTGACTTGAGATTCCAAAGTGTGATTTGAACTGGTTGTTGTTTTTCATATGTGTAGATCCTGCGATGGACTGAGAACGTGTCCAGGATGTTCGGTGCCTCCTTTCCGTTGACCTCTGGACAGACTTCTCCTTGACCTTTCGAATTGGCAAGCAGGTACAGACAATGGTTCTTCATAAACTATGATAAACACAGACAATAAGACAATTTTAATGAAAAAAATAATATTTAGCTAAATTAAAACTTAGAATAAATTGTTACTAGAAGGTTCTTTCATTATTCACTGAAAGGGAATTGTCTGGATTTCCAAAGTGAAATAATGTTCAAATGTACTGAGCAGTTCAATCTTACCAGCAGTAGATAACTCTCGTGGTATCTTCTTTTAGTAGAGAGCCAGGTTTGTTGTTTCGAGATGCAAAAACGGATGTCTTGGTCTGTTTTGGAGCAAGAGTTTTTTTTTTTTCTCTCTCTCCTTCCTTCCCCCACCCAAAATTTTTTTACATTTTTCAAATATCCCAGATATAAACCTGGCAGATTCAGTTTGCACGTTCTGGCGTTTTGGTTTAGCAGTAATTGCGATGCAGAAACAGGAAATAAAAGCACATCAATTTCAGCAGGCACATGCTGGGAGTGATGGTTGTAGGAAAAGGCAGACAGGAAGAGGTCTGACAGAATATGTGAGCGCAAGGAAACAGACAAATTGCTTTTGACTGCTCGCTCTTTGACGAGTCGAACTAAATCTGCCACAACATTTCGACTCTTACTTTCCCCGGAAACGCACGGGAAAGGGCATGTTTGGAATTACAATATTCTTCCTCAAAATGCAGGCATGTGGGTGGGCAAATTCTCGTCAACTTCCCTGTAAACACTTAGCAAATGCTCCTCCTCTACATTTTTATTACAAATATGACACCAAGGTCAATTTCCTTTTATTCCATCCAGAAAAGCACTGGTGCTTTGCCCATGTTGTCTAAATCATCAAATTGTTTTTTTTCCAATACCTGTTTATTTAAAAGTTTCTTGGAAGCAAATCTTGGCATTGTATATAGGGTTAGCAGCAGGGATTGTAAATGCATGTTGACATTTTCACTTTTCAGGGGAACGCAGCTGCCTGTAGCTATGCTGGCTGGCCTACGTGCAAGTTTGTAACTGTAATAGGCTGATAATTCAAACATATAAAAGTGCCAGCAGCAAATAGAACATTTCTGCTGCCAACACGGAGCCATAAGTTTTATTATGTCTTAGCTTAGATAGGAGGTGAAATTGGGTATTTCTTTGCAGGAAAGGGAAAAAAAAAATAGAGGGAGAGAGAACAGAAATAACTATTTAACTGTTGTCGATATAAATCTAGAACAAACCAGGGCCACTGGAGAGCCATTGAAATTCATTATTTAAGCAGTGCCATCCCGCAGTGCATACCTTTACAAGAAATTAGTTGTCGTAGTAAAGTATATTGATGCTGAGAACTGCAAAAGTGTAAACATTTTTACATTTTGCCTCAGTGTCGTGTTGCTGTTTGTTCACAAGTGTTTTCCACTTTAATACTTTTGTTTTTTTTTACTCAGGCACACAGGACAGTCAGAATTCAACCTTTACCTCTACTATAAGTGATTTGAATACTTTATAAAATTTGCTACATTTCAGTCAACTTTTAAAATCTACTTTACTAAAACATGAAATAATTTTGGTTCTTTGATATGTCCTCCAATACTAAAAGGAAGCGCAAAACATGGCAATGTTTTGCGCAATGTTTTGGTGATGAAGGTTTAAAAAAAGAGAAAGAAATAGTAACTTTACGTCAGAATGGATTCTAATAAGGTGACATCTAAATCGTTTTCCTCAATTATCACGGCTGAGATAACTAAGAAGCTCAGAATATCTGCAAATGTGACATTAAGTTTAGCACTGTTGCTAAGCTAGCTAAACTGGATAAAAATGTATACATTATAATATAAATTATTGCTGTAGCAAATGCCTTTAACCACAAATTCTATGACATTTTATAACCAAGATGTAACAATATCTTACAGTATTAAAGAACACATCGACATTAGGTCTCTTATAAAGCGCTAATCAGTTGCTGTTTTTACATGAGCTCTTCTGGTGACGTAGTCTAAAGGCAGCATTATGAAAAGGTGAGCTTTTGAGCAGGTGTTGTGTCTCTATATGAGACTCAACCAGATTTGAAGGACGAAAAGAAGTAGCTTTTGAGTTGTGCCCCTTTGTGTGATGGAGTTGGCTAATAATAATCTCATGAGGCTAACTGTGAGAATCATTAGATTTAAATCATTTTACTGTCAGCATTTTGGATACTGAGTAGAACAAATATTATTACGGAGGGACCGATATCAACAAAGGCCTCTGCTTCTGAGCTTGGTAGCAAAAAACCCAACATTTTGAACATCTTTACTACTTGTGGAGTGACAGACAACAACGACAAAGAACTATGACCATAGCAAATCTTGTGATAAACTCCTGACGTCACTAAAGAAAGTAATTGCTTCTTAATTTTGTATTTCTTTTAAACCCAACATTTGGAAGAGCTAATTTAGTTTGATCAAGCCTAAACTAAATTATTGTACATAAACAGTTTCTTAGTTAGTCCGTTTCTATTAAGTTTAATCAAAAATATTTAGTTTAAATTGGTTAACAGAGTAAAATAGTAAATTTTCTCAAGATTTACCCAATTTGGAACATTACATTAATGACAGATGCACTTGATTAAATTTAAATAATTTAATAAATATTTACTTCCTTCTTTAATTAGTATTATGAATAATAAAGGCAGAGGTTTACTTTTGATATGTAAAACATGGCAGCGATATGTTTTTCCAGGGCAAAAGCAGAGGTGAAAATTAGATGATGTCATGAAATGAGTAAAGTGAAAAATGCAAGCAGATAGAATTGAATTGAATGTATATGGTGACCAGTGAACTTTAACATAAATGAATCTACCGTAAACCTGCACCTCCTTTTTCTGTGAACTTTACCATGAAATCTCAGTCTGCCTCGTAACGAGCCTTGCAAAATTAAAATTAATTCACAACCAGCAGGAACATTCGTCTCTAAAGCCTCAGAGTGAGCTCCGATATCTGCCTCTGAGCAGGTGGCTTCTTTTAAACAGAATCAGGTGGGTTAAATATTTGAAGATTCAGTGAGAAACATAATTTTTCCTTCCTTGGAGCGGATTAAATCATAACAGCTCCACGGTCCTTTTCAGGCTGGGATTTAACTTTAATCCCCAAAGGTATTTTTTCTTCTTCTTCTTCTTCTAATATAAGATGGTGTGAATGCAAGAATTCAAACAAAAGAAGCCAACCTATCTGTCAAAGTAAAATGGCTGTCAGTGGAGGAGGAGTATAAACAGCTGCAGGCGGCAGTGAGAGAAAACAAAGAGATCACGGAAATATGTGCGAATGGGACAGACAGCGAGGGAGATGAGAAACGGGATAACACTCAGCTTATTCAGTCATGTATGTAATCAAATCACCAGTTGTGAAGAAAATAATAATAATAAAAGGAAAAATATGGCAAGTGTGCGCAAGCTCCTTTAATCACAACAAACATGTGGGCTGATGAAGTCATTTTGTGGCCTTGCTGGCTGTCATGTTGTGTTCTTCTGAGCGTGCAGTGAGAGGCTCTGAAGCTGCAACACTTCTGTAGTTTTAGTTGTTGAGGTGATATAATGTAGTTTTTTTTTCTCTCTCGAGTTTCTGCGACACAAAAATGAGCAATTTTGAACGTTCCCTAAGAACCTATTTGTACCCGTCTGCCGTTCATCACATTTGTCACGTAAAAACGGCAAATTTCAAAGTATTTGTCACACATGAATGAGTGAATTGTTGCAAAGTGAAAAGAAAATATGTGGTTTTTAACATTTGTTGCAAATACAGAAAGTGTGCCAATGATTTACATGCAGCCCAATTGAATCAATACTCAACTGCCTTGCTGACATATATTTTCAGCATTGCACTATATTTAGTACATTTTATCAACTTTCACCAATGGCCCTGCATAACAAAACCACTCCAACAGCTTAATTTTACTACCTCCATTAGTTACTTTCAAAACAGTCTTGGTGTTCTCCAATTCTTTTCTCTAAAGCTTGACTTTTGTCTCATGTGACCAAAATCTTCTTCTAATATACGATGGTATATTTTGCTGGTTAAATGCAGATGACTTGTTTTAAGCTTGAAATTAGACAACTTTTGAATTTCTTTCAATACTTCCTGCCATTTCTTCCAAAACATCCAGTTTTTGGAGTGCACTCCGACTCTGAGACCTGAGCAGTGGTTCTCTGCACCTCCTCTAGAGTCACCAACATTCTTCTCTTTACTGTTTCTCTAATAAATGCTCTGCCTCTGTTTGGATGAATGGCCATGTCTTGTAAGTTAATAATTGTTGACTATGTATTGATCAGATGATTTTGGAAGCAATTGAATACCCTCATGTTCAATTAACTAAAATGAGGAATGCTTGGTAGATTAAAGTACCTTTTGAGAATAAAAATAGCTTAAGCAGACATGCTTTTCATTAATATCACCACTTTTCTGAATTTAAATGTTTTCTTAATTGACGAAGAATGTGAAAACTTTTCATTGGCTTTAAGTGGAAAATCATCATAATTAACGCACATAAAGACATAAAATCATCAGCCTTTTTGTAATATATGTGGATAATGTGTTTCACTTAGTGGCTTGAGTCAATGAAATACATTAACTTTCAAAAATCCATTTGACTGGGTGTGTTTTCTTTTCCTTTGACGTCATTCACTTTTGCATTACTTTGTTTTTGCCCCATGAAAACCTGATCATATTCATGGAAGTTTTTGGTTGTAACATGTTTTAGCCTTATTACACTGTGCATATGTTCTTGTACATCTGTTTGCTGAACAGTCGGATTGACTCTGACCTGAGCGTTACCTGAGAACCACAGTATGTCATATTTTAACTCCCTTTGTCTTTGACAGATGGCTTGGCTCTAAAAGCCTTGAGTCCGTGGTGCTGAAGGCTGGTCTGATGTATGAGTGTTGGGTCCTGTTTGATAAATCCACAGTGTCACTCTGCCTCTGACAGCCATTCATCATGCTTTGCTTTCTCATGTGAAATGTTCTGTGTGTTGGATAATTCAGCGAGACAAATAAAAAGTGAGTCCTAAAGCTCAGGCTTTGCTCATTCCAATTCTGTCAACAGGACACAGTGTCCCTTTCTAAGCGTGAACAACGGTTGTAGCTGTAGCACAGTGTCTATATTCAGACCAGCTAGAAGGACGGACATGTACTTAATGAGGCAACTAATGAGTACTGGTCCTCTGTTGCAGTGTTTTCTGTTTCCTGTGAAGGTTATAGTATGACCATCCAGCTGAAGTCCTTGGACCTGCAGTTTCTGGTTGTTGGTCATTATCAATATACGCTCACGGGCACACACACAAAAAAAACACCTAGTTGAGTTCTCAGAAGGAATGGTCAATTAAAGCCATCATTTTTGTTAAAATGTAAGCTCGTAATAGATATATATGTTTGCAAGGAGGTGACAAGTCTAAAATGGGCACAAAAAATATATATGGTGGCATCACAAACTCAGCAAACTCTGTTATAAGCAGTTCCCTGAACTTACAACAGTGAATCAACACAGTAACACAGAAGTTACAAGACAAAAGAGAAGTCTGGGGGTCAAGGTGAGGGTCTTGCTGCAATGCCCACATCCATGAACATGAGTTGTTTGGACCCTCACTGACAAATTTTATTTTGTCACAAAAATCTAGGCTTATGAGCAGATGTCTGTGATAAGCACTAGCTGAACCTAGTTGACAGAGACAGAGGACGAAATGTTCTGCTACAATAGAGTTGACTGGGAGGGTAGAGGTTGTACTTCGACAGCCTCGACAGGACTTCAAAGTAATTGGAGGGTCATACAGTGTGGCTTTGTGGCATACAATGCGAGGTCATCTGGAGTTGTCATTCAATTCCATTTTTAGTAAGGCACAATGTCAGCTTAGCACAATTGTTCTCCCCCTGAGTGATTTTGCTTGGATGAATCTTCCAAGTGTGCGTCCATTGCAGAGCCAGTGGCCATCCCTACACCCCATATACAGCTGTACAGCTGAAGGAAACAAGCAATTAACCTATCAAACTCCACCTTCAAGTTCTGTTATTGCTTCCCAGTATGTTGATGAGCCACCTTCTTGGTCTACTGACCTTCACTGTCTGTTTGAACTGTTGGGCGTTAAAGAAGCTGTGTTTAACACCCTTGCCCTACTCATGATGTCATTACTAACGCCCTCTAATGTCTGTTCTAAATTAGCCACTCCCATCCATTTTATGTACTTCCTTTATCTTTACAAGTTCACTAGGAGGAAGGTGCCTACAGATCATGAGGGCTGACCACTTTCTTGCAAGTCAGAAAATTGACATACCCATTGCTTATTTTCATATTTTCTTCTGCATTAGCTTTTTTAAGTTACAAATGAAGACATGACATGCTTTACACTATTCCAGTTTTCACTGATAATTAGACAATCCATACATGAAAAGACAAAGACAACTGTTTGTAAAAGAAACAATGACATTTATTATTTTTTCTTAGCGCTTTTCTCGATTAGTTTGTTGTGCCCATTGATCACATATAATACAGTTAATATAAAAATGGCTTTTTGACTTTACACCCAAAGCAATAACAAAATGCTTCCTTAAAATATGTATGCTAAAAATACTGAGAAAGTATTTCCACTAAACGTACTGGGAGTATAGTTTCTGATTCTGCAATGATGACATGATCATGTTTTGCTGTGGTTGACAGATTTCCTCAGTTCTTCTTCCTCCTTTCTTCATGTAGTTCTTGTTGTAGGCACTTACCAGGATTTAGCAAACAACTCCTTCAGGAGACAAAGCATCACTCACTTCAGTTTTAATCAACCTCTTATAGTAGTTTTAGTTGAATGTATCCACATTGTCTCCCAGTCATCGTCGTAATGAGAACTACAAAGCATAAACAGCCATTTGGCAAATCTTCTCTCTAGACACTCATTTCATAGCTGAATTTCATTAAGCTTAATGTGAAGCTGTAATCAAAAGTAGTTTGCTCCTCTCCTTAATTTAAAACCCATTTAAACTTTTCACATACAGAGGATTTGTCATTACATCAACATAATAGAATATATAACAATATTTTCAAGAAAAAAAAAAACAAGAATCCATCTTTTAAATAGAAAAATGGGGTATAGTTCATCAAAAGGCTTACACCATAGTCACTGGTATTCGTCTACTCTACTAAATCTCCTTTCCCATAATAGACAGGTGTTATAACTGTTTCTCTAACTCGTCTATGGATGTTTGACAAAGCACAGACGGTATTGCTTGGGACCACACGGACAGTTCCACGACTCTGAACACATTTAACAGTCAATTACAAGAGAGTTGGCCACCATCTTCGTCTCGGCTTCCTTTTCTCTGCCTGCGTTTCTGGGTGAATTTGAACTCGAGTTGGTGTTTTTGCAGTAGAGACCCTTTCCCGTTGACGATAGCTTGGTTCCATGTAAGGTTCACAAAGCCACCGCGTCGGGCGCGGGCTGCCATGTAGTCCAGTTAAGTGTTTTATCCCATTTATAATTATAAATTTTGCCAGTGTGTTTGAGCTGGGGTTTAGCCACAGGTATGCTATTGAAAGCATAAGTTTGTCTACCCCTGCTTATGGCATTGTCCATTATCTGTAGTTAGTATGTGACGCCATCCACAGCTGGACTTTTTAAAAGGCATTATCAGATACATTTATGACTGTGGCTTTAACCTCCACTCCGCTCGGCACACCCTTACCCGAATCCCAAAGCTTTGTAAAGAAAGAAGAGTGTAGACCAGTTGCTTCCACTGGGGTAAGCAATGCCTTGGAGTCATATCTCCTTATATTCCCATAAAAGTAGCGGTTCCTCAGAGACGCATAAAAAAACAGACATGCCAATGAAACCACTGCCAAGAGCACTCCAAAGACAGTGATTAGTGCTGCATCCCATTTTGCTGTGTCCTTGGCTGCCATCTCTAATCCCTTAGTGGTGACATTGATGCATTTGGTGTCATGGTTGTAGTGGATGCTGCGGATATCCACACAAACTTTGTACTGGGTGGCAGGGTGGAGATGAGAGAGGTTGTAAAGCTGGATGTCCGAAGGAACCCTGGTGCTAAATGCTGTTGTGGGATGATTTGGATCAGATAGCGTGTACCATTTAATACTGGGGGCCAAAGTGCCAGGATGACCTTTCCAGGAAACAAGGATGAAGTTTGTCCCCACTGATTTAATCACAACATTCAGGGATCCACTTGCAAGTTGAGGAAAATATCCATTCACCTCTACAGAAACAGATTTGAGGTCAGCTCCAACCAGATTGTGCGCGACACAGGTGTAAACACCTGCTTCATTTTCGGCTATATCGTAGATGTCAAATGTTCCTTCTGGATGCATATAGAATTTGTTAGACATGGAATTCGGCAGGATCCTGGTACCAGATGGGGTAATCCAGTAAATATCTGGCTCCGGTTCAGCAAACGCCCGACAGTGGAGTGACACAGAGCTCCCTTTGCGTGCCTTTATGTGTCCTGGCATACTTTCTGGGGATATTAGTGGCAGGCAGATTTCCATCATCTCCCTGAAGTGCACCTGTCGAACATGTTGGCCCTCGTACTCTGGAGGTTCTACGCAGTACAATGAATCAGGCTCCATGAAGCGAATGTTGGTTTTGTTCATGTTCATCCAGCGAACTACACAGTCACAGCGGATAGGGTTGCTGTGCATGCTGACTTCTCTGAGATTCGGGAGAGATTCAACAGTTATCCTGTGGAGGGCGCTGAGAGCATTGCCATTTAGCATGAGGGTCTCCAGTCGTGGTAGTTTGTAGAAAGCATTGGGGTGGATGTAGGAGAGTTTAGGATTGTTGGTGGCTTCTATTTTGGTTAACTCAGGGAGGTTATTAAGAGCAAAGCTGTCTATGGAAATTAGCTCTGGCATGCTATTAATCCCCAGTTCTTTCAGATGCAGCATATCGACAAAGTCTCCTCTTTGTATCCGGGATATTGGGTTTTTATTTAGATCCAAAAATTTTAGATTTTTAACATTTTTCAGGGCTGAATGGGGGACTTCTGGAAAAATATTATCATAGAATGAAACGCTCTCCAAGTTATCAAGGCCTGTGAGTGCATTGTCGGGTAGCTGAGACAAGTTCATTCTGGTAAGAACAAGACTGCGGAGGTTTCCTAGAGGTTTGAAGTTCAGATCGTAAATGGAGAGAACTGGGTTCTCGCCAATCATTAGGATCTCCAGATTTGGCATGGGTTCGAACCATTCTCTCTTGATAACCTTCAGCTTGTTAGAGTTGAGATGAAGCCGTACCAGGTTACTTAAACCCTGAAAAGCCATTGTGGAAATAGAAGAGATGAGATTGTGATTCAGGTAGAGCTCCTGCAGGTTAACTAAGTCGGACAGGCATCGCTCAAGTAACTCCTCTATCCAGTTCTCCTCCAGATGAAGGGATGCCAGCTGAGAAAGATTTCCCAAATGGAGGTCACCGATAGAAGATAAGTTGTTTTGTGATAGGTCTATCTCTGTGATATTGGCCAAGTAATCCAAAGGTTTAACAATCTTGGCAACGTTGTTTGTTTGCAGTAATAGAACTTGTGTGCCCATTGGTAATCTTTCTGGCAGACTAAAGAGTCCCACGTCATTACAGTCCACCGTCTGCACCTCCATGTACACTGAAGTAGGAGAAAACCAGGGTCTAATTTCACACACACAAAGCTTCGGGCAATCGGGTCCCACCTCAGTGGCTACGGTAAGAGATGCCATAGCCAACCCAATGAAGAGGCAATCAACAAATGACATGTCCTTCATGTTGAACCTTTTTCCCCCCAACAGAAGTTGGTCTTCTCAGATAAAGGGTTCTCAGTCGTTGCCTTCACAAACAACAAATCATTTGCTGCTGCAGTTGCAGAGGCGGCTGACTCACCCCGCCTCCACCAAACCCAACACCACAACTGGGTTCCCTCGGGGGGGGTTATGTCCTGGTGTATAGATGTCCTTGGATGTAATGGCCAATAATTCAATATAGCTTCCAGTTTAAGGGCTTGGAGCCAAACTTGCAATACTAAAAAAAAAGTAGGAAATGGGGATAAAAAGATAAAAAAGTATAGATCTGTACCCTATATGTTAGTATTACTTAAAGATAAATGCCCTCTTTGATCGTCTTCAGTAGCTTTGAGATTCCACAGCCCAGTCCATTCCTACCTGCAGAAAACAAACAAGACAGAGAGAAGAGCTTTTAGTATAACACAACAATGAAGGTGGTTAAGGAATGTCATGAGAGAGGGTTGTGGGCATATTGACATTTGTTATAGGCACACTGATGCATGTTGACATTTATATGTGCTCCCTTCAAGATTTAGAACAATGGATTCATATCTGCTTGACCTTCTAGGCTTGATTTCTGATATGTACCGCATGTGCCCTTACGATATGCCATTCGGTCTTGACGTTCGGGGGGGAGAGGGGGGGAGGGATGAGCCTAATATTAGTTAAAGATAAAGCTCATTAAGATTCTTAAATGGCAAACATCCGAGGGCTTAACCACCAGGCCTTTAAGGGAAGCTGCACTGGAATATGCCAGTCGCTATAGCAACAAGTAAATGGGCATCCAGTCACAAACAACATGATGAGATGGGTCGGTGGTAAAGGCAAGCAAAGCTTTTGACCCAGATGCAGTTTGCACCTGTTTGACAGAGGACACAGAAATAGCAGGCTTAAAAATTTAAATGCTCATGCTATTCTCTAAATATATGTGAAAGTCACACAGTGCATTGGTGGGCAAATGTTATTAAAGAATAGCAAACAATAAAGACGGAGTCAAAACTTACATGCAAAATGAAACCATGAATATTAAATACCGAAAGATATGAGATGATATATCCACCCAAATATAGTGTGGTTGTACTGTTCAACTTTTACTGGACCACCAAAAGACTGTAATCTATGTTCTACTGACTTTAGTACTGTATTTTATGAGAAATGGTAACTGAACGAGAAGTAAAATAATTATTCTTCTCATCATACATCCACAGAGCAATGAGAGTAAGAACTGCCAATCAGCTGCATTCACTTCCTGTGAATATTATTCTCCAAACTTTTTGGAGGGTTCTGTTCATTTAATTTATGGCATAGAATATAATAACTGGGATGGGAAATAATCATTGTTATTCCTGTATTATATTTTCAAGCCTGATTAATCTTTTGTTGTTGAGAAACAACTGTCCATGCAGTACAACTAGAGGTTAAATGTAAGAGGCCACAAATCTAATAATGCTTAACAAAAGGACTCTACATTAATTTATATTGATGTGAAATGTTTTATGTTTGATTATCCATGGCATAACTTAACCCATCAGTATTTTGATTTTTGCCAAAATCAAACAGTTGCTGGTTTAATTCATTTTATTCTCTGGAAAACATGAAATCTGTGTTTAACTGGATCTGAAGTCAGATCTGCTTAAAATGCCAAACATTTTATATATACAGTATATCAATGAAATAATGTTACCAATATCCAAAAACTAAACTAACGAATGTGCAGTAAGTGTGATTGAGCTGATGTGTTTTAGTACAAATACTGGTACACTAGTAATATGGTCCTACATCACAATACCAAGCCAGTTTGAGGTTATACATAGACCCAATTACTGAAAAAGTTGTTCGAGAGCAATATATCCAGATGTTCAGAATGTATACAAAGTATACATACAAAGCATCCCTAAAAAACATCTAGGCTGAGAAAGTTTGCAATTTTAAATTAAAATGTGTTCAAGTACAACCCAAAAGAGTTAACAATTTCTTAAGTACCTTTCTACAGTCTAGATACATTGGCATGGAAGTATTAGAAGAAAGTACCGTTTTTAGGCTGTAATTAACTCCTGGTATTAAAACAATGATTGGACAAAACACCCAAGACTGTCCCTAGGTATCAAATTCAATGCTAAATCAAAAAGAATTCAACCTTGTATTATTGGGGTTGGGGGGAATTTGTATTTCTTAGTCAAAGCTTAGCCTTCATTAAGAGCAATAGAAAGTAGCAGAGAAAAATCACTTCTCATGTTTGACACACCTGAATCAAATGAATGGTTCATTAGCAGGCCTCTACAGAAACAGATGACCTTCCAAGGAGACAATTAAGCCTTTTCAATCAGCTGTGTGGGAGCTGGGACACAAGTAAAGAAAAATGCAAGACGTTACATGTCAGTGACATGCGGAAAACCCTACACTTTGGAAAGAGCTTAGTCCTCTAAAGTCATGCATTGAAAATCAATTCTGTGGTGACAAAAGCAGAAAACTAAATACAGAGAATTTTTAAACAAAAGGATTTTAAATTACACCGTTTAAACCTGCTGGTCAAATCCCATTGTTTCTTGCAATGTCTTACTTGTTTTTTTATTATTAGTAGTAATAGTATTAGTGGTTCTATCTTAAAAATACATACCACAGATGCCAGTTGGCTACTAATTTATTTCAGCTAACCTGGCATTTTCAGTTTTAATATATTGACTACTATGAATGCAACAGTAGTCACTATACATGTCACAAAAGAGCTTTTGGTATTATTAGTTGCACCTCTCTCATCCAGAATAAGCCTTTCATTTACTGATCCCAGTACACAAAAAAATTATTAAAATAGCTTAAGATCTTATCTAAAGCCTGCCACACCAAACCAATGCAAGAATTACCTTTTTTTGTAATTCTGCAACAAAAGGTAATTTTTCGTTTTGAAACACCAGTGCAAAAAAAGTTCCCGTGATGAATCTGCACTTTCCAAATAATCATTTATTTATGTAACTTAGCCATTTAAAGTGCACTAAAATCAATGTTAAGTAAAAAAAAAAAGCATTGTCTGACTACTACAAATTACAAAAGAGTAAAGAAAGTCCTCACCTCTCAGGTGTCTTTCTTGGAGATTCTGAGCTATGGGATTACTGAAAATTTTAGAATTCTAAATGCTTTGTCTGATAAAACCTGAACTAATTAATTCTTTGCTGAGTTACGGTTTATAAAACCTGAATTTCATTTGTAAAACCACAAGAGGCTTAAATGAGATTTTGGCCAAATAAAAACGAAGACGTATTTTTTAAGAGTTTGGAATTTGTCAAAACAAACTAAAGATGGGATTTTTTTTTTTTTATCTCACCTTGTAAGAGTTGTAAATGGTTGATCGCCTTGTTGTTTTAGGCAGAATGGAACAAACTCACAAGGAACGGTTAGTTCTCAAAAAGAAATTGCCCTCTAAGTTAACGCCTTTTCTTTTTGAAACCAGTGAAAATATGCTTTGCATTTGCTTGTTTTTGCTGATGTAGTAAACTATGACCATGAAATGAGGAATGTGACTTATTGTGATTTATGCCTACCATTACACCGCTATTACCTACCCACTACTCTGCTGCTGTATTGTGGTTTTATGATTGTATTCTCTAATTATCAGTAAATGTTTTTTGGCATGAAACCTTTCCAGTGGATGCTGTTAAAATTAAACACGTCTCATAAGTGTCTTAAAGACGATGAACATTATGACGTTCTGTTAATTGAGCTTAAAAGTTCTCATCGAACAGGATATTGTTTCAGGAAGTAACTAGAGCTATAACTACAGTGCATCCTCTTGATGCACGTTAGGCCTTCATTGTTTCCTTCTAATCTGGCGCCTCTCGCATGCCATGGTTGAAGTGCAGCACACAATTTATCATCTGTGAGTCTGAGCGGATGGTTTTGATGGCGCTTGTGATATTTTGAGCCTAAAAGTTCGGGCCGTCCCGTTACAAGGAGAGGTCAAAAAGAGATGGGATGAAATGGGAGGAATAAAGGAAGCTTTGAGAAACGATTTCATTTCATCAACAGTCTTGTTTCCACCTCGGTGGCCACAGAGGAACTGTGTATGCGTGCGTGTGTGTGTGTTGTAAGGATTGGGTAAATATGATGGCAGCAGAAATGTCTCCACTCTACCACATCCAAGCCAACGCTTTATTCCTGGAGCTCTATTCCAGCATTGACTGGATTCTGGTGTGGATGGGCAGAGGAGGACAGCCAGTGAAATCCAAACAAGGGTGGAGGGGAGCGGTCAATGGGGGTGGTGGTATTATTTTTCAAGAGCACCTGGCACTTTAATAAGCTTCTACACCCTGAGCATTCTGATAAACAGAGCTTAGCCTCTCTCCCTCAGCACTCGCTCCTTGGTGTAGGTTATGCAGTTGAGCTGCACCCTAAAAGCACGGCACAGTTGCTGTAATTCAGCCTACAGTGTTCGGGTCTCACCTGTGCTCGCTTTGGCTGTTCTTCTCACTAATAACAATCGCCGGCAGCGTAATGTGGCGGGCTTAATTGTTATTGCTTTGGCAACAATCTGCGTTCACTACAGGTGGCTCTAGCAGGGTGCGCTATTGTTTGCTTAGCCAGGGATGTTAATTGGGGCTGGGGGATCAATTGTTCCTGAGGTCCGCAGGTCACATTACACCATCGAATTCTGGCCTGGCTGGAGGACAGACGAGCAGATGATGTGGTGGCCAGTAGCAATGTTCAGACATGGCAGTAGATTAGGAAAGAGGAAGCATTTGGTTTGGCCAGGGTTGTCTTCTGCTTTGTGTATAGAGTGCTGGAAATCCATGATTGGATTAGGACACCCAGAGGACAATGCGCCATATGAGGCAGTAGACATTTTAATGTTGATAACTAGGATAAATTCAATGAATTACTCAACGTTGTATTTCATAACGTTTTCCTATTTTAAAAATGGCTTTGAGGAATCCCTTTACAAACACAATATAATCCCGTTTCTCATTAGTAGTTGCAAGTAATCAATATAATTAGTGATTTCTTATGGTAAAACAGCTGTTACTCATTTTCCTCTATAAATTAAATTTTTCCTGATTAGTGCAGACATATCTGTAACATACATTTTTACCACTCAAATTGTGCTTTAAAAATTAGAGTTTTTATTTTAAGATTATATAAAAATACTCAATTTAAAAAAATAATATCACTTCCTACATGTTCTAAGAGGGTTATTAAAAAAGGGCATGGAAGAAGATTTAAACATTTTTAAAACTTTGGCACACATAGGAGAGTAAATAAACCATGCTAAAGTTAGAATCTGCTTAAGACCATCCTTTCAGAGGTAAACTGAGTGAAGGTAATTTGCTTTCTTTTTGTATTTTTTGTTTTGTTTTAGGAAATGTGGACTAATCAAATCTAAACCAGGTCGCTGTACTAGATGCATAACGAAGAGCTGCAAACAAAATGTTTATGTCAAAATTGTATACCTGTATAATAATTAATGGAGTAATCCAACCTGTTTATAATTACTGACCAGCCTTTTCTATATTTCTAATGGCATTATAATTATTTATCTTTAGGGAAGAGCTCCACTTCTTTGGGAATGGAAGTCCTCTTGAACATCAACCTAATCTTTAGCTCCCGTCACATATCAGATTCATGTTAGACCTCTGCTGTGGCTGCTCCCAAATGTTAAAATTAGTTCTTGTCTCAAGAAACATTCTGGTAAAATCTGAAAGATATGTAAAGCTACATCTGCAAGGGGTATGACTAACTTGAGGTTTAGTTGTAGTTTCTCTGGAGAAAAATTTTGGTTAGGAGAGAATCACTGCCTTTGACTTTACATTAATGCCTCCACTATAGAAATGTTTAGATGTACATATATCATGCCAAGGTAATGTAAATATAAAGTGATTACTTGTCACTTTGTTACTGTTGCACAGAAATTCCCCTGTTGTGGGATGATAAGGGATATTTCTATTCTATTCTGAGGCACTCGGAACTAAAACCTGAAAGTTTTCAAATACAGATCCCAGATTTTACAACCCTTATTTAGAATATCAATAAACTACAAGTTCACATACTCAAGTGCACTTTAATCAGTTCAAGTGAAGTATCCAAATCGTCTCCAGGCGTCTGAGCACATAATTTGGTGTTTGGCGACGACATTATGCAGAGCCAGGCAAGGAGGCAGTATGTGTTCCAGAGGCCCTGCACTGTGACTGCTGAGACTGTGGACTTGTACAAACCTATTAGTGAAGGTCCAGTCACAGCCCACCCCACTCCATGCAACGCTGCCTTATACAGCTAATTCCCACAATCCGCTGCTCGGTTGGCGGTAATTGAGGCAATGTCAGATGGGAGGGGGAGTGGAAAGATCTGGAGGACAAAAGGACTTGTAGAGGAAGAACTTGTCTTAGTTTAAGCAGCTGTACAATAACCCCCGGTGGCATTTTAAGGCGGGCTGCTGTTATGCAAAAAGGAAAAAAGCAACACAAATGCTTCAAAAACGAGTCAAAAAAACGAATAAAACAAGGATCCCCTTGTAGAAGAGGAAAAATGTTGCGCTGTGTTTGGGAATAAGTGGCTCTGCAGGTGTTTGACAGGGAGAAATGTGGTTAATATGGCTGGGGGAAAATTGAATCCTAAGATGAATACTTGGGTATTTGTACGTAGAAAACCTCCAGGTAATCTTCTGAGGTCCACAGATACATAACCAGCACCTGGAAACATAACGCAGCCCGTTGGAGACGGGATCTCCAGTAACCTAATCTCCACCTGCACCAACACATTAAAGCTGAACTGCAGCGTTTGTTTAGGGAGCGCTTTTATAGGTCAGGCTAAGGTGTTCACTCATGGAGCTAACGCGAGTTCCCAGGTGTCAGAGGGAGGAATGTGGGGGGCAATCATTCTAACCACGAACTCTAAAGCAACTCCATTACAGTAGGAGGCTGACAAGTCTAGCCCATGGGCTTTTTCACTTTGGCCAGAATTAATCCGTCCTGTGAACATTACAGGAAACAAGCTCCTTGCATCTGGTTTGTTCTGAGGAAACCTTAACTGTGTGAATTACTGCTGGGTCTGCTGAACACTAGTAGATTCAATCACTGCCATTTGACACTGCCTCCTACTCATAGCTGCCTTTAAATCCAACATAGACAGAATAGAGTTGCATTGGACAAGTGTTAAATCTATCAGGCAATGCCTTGCTAATGTATTCATACACAATGACCTTTTGTCATACGGTTACAGTACTAAAAACAATACCAAAATATCTAATTGGGTTTTTATGTGACCAAGTAGCACATAAGTGGAAAGACAATTGTGAACACAAAAAAGGTGTTTAACTATAAAAAGCTTGGCCCTCGTCAGTCTAAATAAAATCTAGTGCAACCTAGAGATGGACAATAAATCAATATCAATAAATATGTCTGACAGAATATTTAGTAATTTCACTGAACTCCAATCCAGAACGGTACAGCATTCTGAGGGAATGAGGCAGAGGGAAAGTTTTAGCCACTCAACTTCTCACGGGCAGTTAAGCAAGGCTGGTGGCATCAATTGAGTCACTTGCTCTTTGGTTACCTAGCACCAACCTGTTGAGGAACTTGTGCAGCAGCAGTTTCAGGTTTTGACACCATGCCTCTTAAATGCTTAAAAATAAAAATAAAACAGCAGCATGGAAGGAATACTGTGGATTAAACAGGAATAATTTCCCCACCAATTTGGCAATATTTCAAATATTTAAAACAAATAACCAATCAATAATTGCCAATATCAACTAATATGAAATGCTATACATTTTCAGCTGTATTGTCCAATTATAAAATGTAATAAAGTCAAATGTGGTAAACTTCAAGGGAAATGAATTCTGTCGCAAGGCACAACGACTACGCCTACCTTTCATTTACCTTTTTTTTCCCAGCACACTACTCAACGAAATTATAAATATTCACGAACCAAACGCTCCAACATGCAGCTATCTGCTAGAACTAAAAAAGCCAGAGTGATATTGAGCGGGGGCCCTCACGCCGCGCAAACAGCTCTTGCCCATCCGGGCGTAAGGGAGGCTCCTCCGGTGGTGTCTCGCCGTGTCCGGAACCGGGAAATTGAGCTGAGCGCTGCGTGCTGGGACCACGTTCTGTGATCGCTCAATCAAATTGGAATCGAGGGAGTCTTGAAGCCAGGGCGTTGCCTTGGGCTCCTCGTTGTGTCGGTAAGCAGTTTGTGCCGTTGCTGTAGTGATTGTCAAAGCTTTCAGGGAATGTCGCTGCCTCATGGGGGGACGGGCATTGAGAATTTTTTCTGGGTTTGTATCTTTTAGTGGCTGGTATGTGTCAAAGAGACAGTGTTTCCCAGCAGAACAGTGCACTGTAACAAGATGATCAATGCTATTCACTTGAGCTGTCAGGCTATAATGCTTTGGCTGATTGCTGAATTCACCTGGTTGATGCAGGACTGATGGCCTACAGGAGCTTTCTTTTTAGGTTCTTGTTTGACTTGTGCTCCATGTGAAGAACAAGCATTAAAATAAAGAACAATTATGTTTAACGTATACCTTTTTCCAATGTACAACCAAATGAAATAACTGACGAAAGTGAAACCGATTGTGAATTCTGTCTGTTGCTGCTCAGAACCATTGTTGGGTTTATAAATGGATCACAAATTCTTCACGGACAGGATGATTTATATATTTTTATTGTAATCAATACTCTCCAAATCAGCAAAGCATGAAACCGTTCTCTGCAGCAGCTATGCTGTGATATATTTTTGCCAGGAGCAAGAAATAAGTGAAGCAAAATGCACTTGTCAGATCAATTCTCCAGCTAATTTCCCTCAAAGGGTTTAAGTCTTTGTAATGACAGGGTCATTGCATCAGCGTTACAAGTTGGCATGAGCTGGTTCCGTAATACACCACAGGTTTAGAACCACTAAAATGTAGTGTCTCACTATTTTTATGGTTTAAAGGATGTTGAAGGCATCGGGTTGAATGGAGCACAAAGTAACGTCATAAGTTGTCAGTGAGCTCTGTACCATGGCTGAATTGAAGGCATTAGAAAAGCGGTTATGATGGGGGAGTCGGGGGGAGATTCCCAAGTAAATTTACTAATGTATACATGGTAATGTGGATGGCAAGGTGAATTCTATTTCTATTTTTATGTCTATATAAAGTGCAAAACGAAATAAAAAATGTGACCAAAAATAATATTTACCCAGTTAGATAAGGACATGCTTCTGGTAAAATCACCACTTTTAAGGTAGCACCTTTAGAAAGCAACCTTTAGCAATAAGCTAAGACAGCTAGCATGGCTGCCAGTGCAGGCTTAGCAGATCCCCTGAAACTCAGATTCATTGCACACAAAGTGATATCCTCTAATATCATTTTATTTCTGTTAATATTGATGATTATGGTTCATAGCAAATGTAAAATTAAAATACTGTTTTTCCTCAAGATGAGAATATGAATCTTTAACGCAGAAGCATTACACACCCACCACAAGGAAAATAAAAACAGAAATTACTGTTAAAGAAGTTTGTTGTTAAGAGTACTGGATCCAGGCATATTAATGGAAAGTTGAATGGAAGGAAAAACTGTGGTGGAAAATTGCACAAGCAACTAAGATAATAGCAATCTTTTAAAGCTGATCCATTCAAGAATTTGGGGTATTATGACACAGTGTGGACTGTGGCTGGAGTCGGCGCTTCCTGAGCCGCCACCGCACAGACATATCAGGAAACAACTATCAAACTTCTTCTCTTTAGCTGCTACTGTGACAGGTAGCTCATTTCTGTACCTTGCTGAACTGTTCCAAAAATGAAACTCCAAGCTGAGTGTGGATATTGTACATAGGTGTACTTTTTAGTAAACCGAATTTTGGGTTTCAATGTGCTGTAAGCCACAATCATGGAAATACATAGAAATTTGTGAGAGACATTACTTTTACTTTTAATTTTTTTTTTTCAAAGAAAAGCAAACATTATTGCAGTAATGTAATACAACCTTAAATTTAGCCCAAACCACCACTTGTAAACTACAATATATTCCAAATTATAACTGTCAATAAGCCCATCGTTTCATCATTATATTTATAAAAAACTTTTTAGTTAAAATAATATGTCAGAGGTCAACCCTCTGGGCACTTCCCTCATCAAGGCTGACGTGTTGTGGCCTGATGCTTGTTTTTCTATTTGTTTTACAAAGTTATTCCTCTAATAACTTTCACTATATAATTTCTTAGCCTGCAGTTAATTTGCTCCCATCTGGAGAAGGTGCCGCACTCACTTGGCCAGCGCTTCCTTTAAGAGGCTCACCCCTGCTGTCAAGGTGAAAGGCTTTTCCATTCACATCTTGGCAACGCTTTGCTCACATCCCCACCAGGCCACCTCCATTATGCTAACACTGGGGCTGCGGCGGACAGTAATGGCACAAATACAGTTTGATTAGAGACCAGTGAGATATGACCACTTTAAATTAATGAGCGTGCTCGCTAAGGGGGCAGGAAGCGATGGTCCTGGTGACTCTGCAGCGCTAACTCAGGAAAGCCTGACTCAAGTCGTCTGGGCGGCCAAATAGCCGGGCCGAACTGTTTGTTTTGTCCTCTTTATTGAAATGAGTTATAAATCCTTTCCCTCGCTTCACGGCGCTTGGATGAGGTGTACTGAAGCAGCGACATGGAGGTGATTACTTTGTTGCAGGTTGGCTACTCATCAATGCGGCACATAGTCGTGAGTTGACCTGTCGCTCATGTGAAAATAAAATCTTTTATGGTACAACGCATCGGATCTTTGGGATACGACGGGCATAGATGAGGGAATTTTGAAAGGAACAGCAGACTTGCCCTCGGGGGAGCTGATTATGATGCCTGTACTGTTTAAGTGGTAACAAGGCAGTATTGCATCTGCCGAGGCATTACAATCGCTGTGGTAAAACTGGGTGGAAGACATAAAGGTCAGACGCAAGTGGAAACTAGGGCACAACAGAATTGCTTCCTCCTTTCAGGAGACCACCCGATGTATTGTAGGGATGCTTCACTGGGAATTTTGATCCACTGGTAATAAGCCTGGGAAGGCTTTCTTCAAGTCACCCCCCACCTCTTTTTCAGACTCTTGTTCTGCCTTTTTACTCTCTCGTTTGACTTTTCTTTTAGATCTCTGCTCTTTCTTTTCCCCCTAAGCTTTTTCACGTTGTCTATTTAAATAAACCCTGATGGTTAAAAAATTTCTCCCGATGTTGGCATTATTAGCCATTAGCATCACGACCCGCACAGGCAATGAGCGATGGAGAATGCAGGCGTTGCATTCGCACTTTCATATCCAGGTTCCTGTCTTGCGTTCTGCACACTCCTGTCGGCCTAATTCCCTCGACAATGCTTGTTACCACTGCTAGACTGAATCCGTTCTTTTGCAAGAATTTCTACCTATCCCCACGCTGGAGTTATTTCCCTGGTTTTGACAGACCCCAAGGCATTCTCAGGCTAGGAGGGATGTAAAGTCCCTCCAGTGAGTTTTGGGTCTGTGCTGGGGTCACCTTAAAGTGGGATGTGCTAAGAAAACCTCTAAAGAAAGTTTTAAAGGAGAAATTCTCGTCATCTGCACAAAATCTGCACTCTTCTTCGACTGAGTCCAGCGAGCCAACAAATTAAGCTAATTTCAGCCCCTTTTGTTCTGGATTCTGTTCTTTTGGTCATAACTGATACCTCATGATCATAGTTAAGGGCTGGGGCACAGATTAAACTGGTAAATCAAAATAAATAAATAAAAACAAAGTTATGGCTTTTGCTTAACACAGAGGCTGAGGGAGGAAGACCTGCAGCTAGATGTTACTAAGTGTATATATTAAAATCTTTATATATATAT